>PRKT01000892.1:107100-189424 GCA_003671525.1 Saccostrea glomerata | reverse complement strand
TTCAATCCGACTTAAATGTTAATTCTAATAGATATTTTCCCTCTCAACAAACTCCTACAAAATCCCACCGCTGCCACCATAATGTCGACCTTGGATATGACGCACGTGGCCCTCCATACACACTCGTCAATAAGCCTCAGACCTCGTCAAACGACCCTCAGTATGCCCATATACCAATACTCCTCTAAAAAACCCTTACGCACTGAAATTAATTTATATTTACAAAAACCTAACCTAAAATACAACTGAAACCGGAAAATTATAACTGCAAACAAACTATACACATTACTCAAACACTCTTACCGGTTAGAACTGCACAAACACGCTGCAATAATCCTCGGGACAAGTTATAAGGCTACCCGTTAACATAACAGTGCTATATCTCACTGAAAATATTCACCACTTGTATAGGTCATGCCGGGGAAAATGCAAACGTGGCACACCTCAGGCTGGTCACGCTACCGGACACCAGACTAGCTCTCACCACCCCGACAAAACCGGTCCCTTAATATACTCGTGGCAAAACAGACTCAAATGTATGGAACCCCATTCGAACAAAATTAAAATAATATATACAACAAAAAATCAACTTCTTCACAGTGTTCTTCCAGGGTGTCAGCAAAGTACTGAGAGATGAAAGGCAACTTGAGCTTGCCAACGTTGAGACTATTTGAACCTTAGTCCCCTGATGACGTATCCTGAGTATTATACTTTGCGCTGCACATAGCCTTGGTGAACAAACTAACTTTCTGTCTGTCTCTATTCCTGACAATGACGTAGTCAAAGAGATTCCAGTGCTTTGAGCGAGGGTGCTCCATGACGACTTGTTACGGATGCGAAGGCAAAAAACGGTGTTATAGATAAGAAAGTCATGTTCAGCGCAGGTCTGAAGAAGCAACAGGCCGTTACTGTTGCACATGCCCTCTCCGTGTTTTCAATCACGCCGTCCCCGGTGGTAGTGTCACGTCCAAGTCATTAAAGTCACCAAGAATGACGAGCTTGTCGGCGATGGAGACGGCGTTGATGACTTTGTGGAGGTTCTCGTAGAATTTTTTTTAGCCTCCTTTGGGTTAGTCAGGGTTGGAACATATGCACTGACAATAGTGGCGAACTTTCTTCGAGTGCGGAGGTCTCAACGTCATCAGATGGTCGTTCACTACTTTGGGTACGCTGACTAGCTTGCCAGCAAGTGTTGTCTTCATAGCAAAGCCTACACCAGCTTCTGGTCTCTCCTTGGTTCATCGTCCTCTCCAAAAGAAGATGTAGCCAGCGCCTCTTTTACATAGTTCACCTTCTCCATCTATCCTTGTTTCACTGCGAGCCTCGATGTTAATGTTATACAAGGGTTGTCCCGTAAACTCGTGGACAAGTCTAGTATGAAAAATAAACATCACTGCGTTCTGAAATTTTCACTATTATTTAGTACATATTTTAGTAATATACACAGCAAATTTCAGATAAATATATACATAAATAAACAAATTATGAGATTTTATGCCATGTATTGTATCACCTTACGGCGCATGGACAATAACGTCAAAGTGTCTAAAACAGCGTCACGTTTCATCTTTGCTGAAAATGAAGAAGGATGAGTCCGACTTAAATTTGGGAATTTCGTTGAAACACATTCTTTAGTTGACGTCGTGGTGAAGTGCTTCATGTAGTATAAGTCCCATTAAAGTCTATAGAATGCATAATTATAACAAAAATCCTTGACTTTTCCGATTTGTTAGTGTTACATAATAATAAAAAAGTGTTAATTCCCCGAATTCTGGTCCATGTGCTGCCTTAGCATAACCGCGTATCTCGTGAGTTTGCATGTGATCACTGTTATGTGTCTCTGGGGTATGTCTGTAATGTCTCTGTCGAGAGCGTTCGAATGTTCCACGAACCAAGGTACGGTGGGATGATCCTTGTATTCTTCTTGTTCTCTTTGTTATTTCGACCGCATGTGTAGGATCAACACCAGCCGCGGTAAACTGGCTAGAAAAGGGTGGAGCAGGCATTGTTTGGATACATTTTCTAATCCGCTCCTCTTGCCATGGAGGTAAGCAGTGCGTCCCTAAAGAGGGTTGCTCAATCGCACAGATGGCTGCCAAACTCCATGCCTTGCCTTGCTCCAAACATTCCACGATGCTTACTGTGTCGGCCTTCTCAGTTGAACCATGACGGTTTCCTCTACAGAGTCCGCCGGTGCAAAGTCTTTACTTGCGTTACAGGTAGGCAAGCCTTCAATCAACACGGTTTGAGACCCTTTAGCGCTTTGTGTAGAGAATCTATTCCTAGAGAGATCTTCCTTAAGAGGGTACGGTAACAAATTACATGTTTAACTTACAAAAACATACAAGTGTCAATTATCACCATAGTTCAGCTTGAGATTAAATGAAAAATGAAAAACATTTTACGTTCTACTTGAGACCTGACATATTCACAATACCTATGTTAAGTAAAGAATATACGAAAAGGGTAAATCAAGGGAATTTTTCTTCAATTTTCATTTATAGGATAGGGATGAAGATTTACTATGAAATCAAGTTATATATATTTGTTAATGAAATAATTTTTTTTAAATGCTGATGCGTGATAAAAAAAAATCTTTAAATAAAATGACAATACAATATGTTTTTGGTGTGAAAATTGCCACAGTAGTAATTTCTTTCAGCTGATTAAAATTTCAAAATCGCATATTCCACTTTTATGATCAAGAGTAGAATTATACTCCTATATAATTTAGACGGCACATTACAGAGCCAATATTAAATGATGATTGAAAAGGATAATAGCATGATCTGTATTCAAAAGAATAAAAAAATAGAAATGAGATAGAAATTGCATATTGAATCTTCTTCTTTCAAAGACACAGCTGAGAGATTGAATACGTTGAGTTGGTGTATATAAACGGTTGTTACACCATTAAAGCCACAATCAATTGAATGCTATCATACATTTTCTGAAGGTAGAGTTGTATGTCCTTCAAAAATTAACTATGAAAATTATTTACCCAAGATGGTACCAATACCAAAAAAGTCATGGCCTGGCTCATGGACTAAATGGCACCTGATCCAATCTCTGATTGTTTAAAGGTCCTTGTTTGCTCGGCTCCAAAATTTGTATTAATTAATGGACTTTTGAGCTAGCATACAATTACTAAACAACATTTTTTTTCATTTTAAAACACATTTAAGTTTTTTAAATTTGCAGCAATCCTTCATTTATCTTTCTCTTTCATTGTTTAAATCCTATTCATATGTTCGAGGTGAATTTCGATTTTAAGTCAATTTTGTTTCTTTAATATTAATTAAAAATATTCTGTCATGATTATTACCCAGCATTTTGTAGTTCTGAAAAGCCAAGACAGAAAATCCTCAATAGCATTAAATCTTTTAAAAACCTTATCCTATCTGTATATGAAAAAAAGTTGTTGCTTTTCAAATATCAAAGATGGTTTTGATTTCACTATCAGTGCAATACGTCTTTTTTTCCGCGAAATTAAATAATGAAAATGTTAAAATGTGTGTAAAAATTTTTAAATAAGTTTCTGCAACGTGAAATGAAAACAATGCGATGTGTACTTTTTAAGAAGTCGTGAAAATTTAACACCATGGAATTGATTGATTGATTGTATATTGTTTAACGTCCCTCTCGAGAATTTTTCACTCATATGGAGACGTCACCGTATGCCGGTGAAGGGCTTCAATTTTTTATTTTTACTCGGCACTCAGGGCCATTGAGCAGTGAGGGAGCTTTATCGTGCCATCGCATGCCGCTGACACGGGGCCTCGGTTTTTAAGGTCTCATCCAAAAGACCCGCAACTTTCACTTCAAAGAGCCGAGCGCATGGCGAAGGAACAGTTGCTACCCATTTTTTATCGACTTAGGTCAGTCGCGGCCGAGATTTGAACTCACGACCTCCCGATCACGGTGCGAGAACTCTACCGACTAAGCTACCGTGAACGGTCACCATGGAATAAAAAAAATTACAGCATGTTAAATTGACATTTTTCTTATTTTTTAAAGAAACAATAAATAATTGCTATGGCAACCTCGAATTACTCTTTATTTTCATACAGACTTCAAACCATTCTGTTTTCTTTCAAACTTTTTAAACTAGAAATAATTTCTTGATGAGTATAACCTACTGGAGGATAAAAAAGGACAAAAATCCACAATGGTATTTACTATTATGGAAGCCTTAGCTAACATGTATCTGCGTATGAGAAAAGTTGTTTTTAATATTAAATTCACTTCATTATTTTACTTTTTAGAGAAGCAATAAAATGGCTATGGCAGTCTCACGGTACGCCTCCACAGAGGAGACAACAAATGCCTGTAGAGCCTGTCGGCTGATCCTGGGTCCGTGTACTGATGAACTACGCGATGTTTTACGGCATCATGTTCCAACGTCATTATTTCCACAAGTCATTGCACGAAAGATTAGCAATCTTCCCCGTCTGACAGCCCCACAAATGAATCTTATTTTACCTAGTGGCAGTACCTATTCTGGAAACTACAATGATATGGACATATCCCTTTTGTACATTCTTCTAAGAAACATTTGTGGTATACCACCACACAGTAATGGCTGGGGAAATGACCCAGTTCCTTCCAATAGATCTCTCTCTGCCAACATTGAGAAAATTAGAATAGCAAGAAATCGGTGTGTCCATTCTTCTAGTCCCATTCTTTCCAATGCTGATTTCAACAGAGTATGGTACACCGTCAGATCAGCAGTTGTAGGTCTTGATTCTTTTTTGCACAACGGGAACCAGTACGAAAGAGAAGTGGATTTTTTGAGACATGAGACAATGGACCCTGTCTGTGATCGTCACTACATCGATGAGTTGAGAAAACAGGTCAAAGAAGATGCAGCAACAAGAGAAATAGTGAATGACTTAAAACGTAAATATGATTAACTTCAAAATAAAAGAAAAAAAATGAGTCAAAAATGTAATTACTGTAATTACTCATTTATCAGAAAATTGTTTTTAAAAATTTATTTACTCTGTTCTAGAAAAAATAGAAGAGATGGATACAGATAAAATGGAGACTAAAAACAAACTCCTGAAGATTTATGGTATTATTTTTTGTATAAAAAATGAGAAGTATGTTCTGTAAAATCACATATTTTTGAGGGGTCAAATTTTAGTGGTTTGAAGAAAGTACAGTGGACCCTCATTTATCCGGACGCTTTGGTTCCCAGTCCATTTGTCCGGATATGTGAAGCATCCGGATATCTGAATCACCAATTAAACAAGACAACACAGCATTTAAAAATTTCGTTCTGATGAAAAATCGTCCGGATACTGAAGCATCCGGATATCTGGCGTCCGTATACCTGAAGGTCCACTGTATATTGGTTCATGGGGATTTCATTTCTTGGTTAAAGAATTGTTCAGTAGTTATATGTGCGAAAAATTGCATTTCTTAGTGGACATGAATTATTGGGTCTCTTCATACCTTGAAAACCATGAAGATTAAATCCCAATGAACATTAGTGATTTCACAGTATTTAACATCAACTGTGACTCGTCTTGCTTTCAAAATTCAGGGCATTCTATGCCTATCGAAGCACTTGGAAAAACATAAACGTTATCCACATTTTGAAAATTAAATGGTGGGAGTTGAATATGGAAAATCTTTAGTCGTCCTTTTTTAACTATTTAAAAAACAATTTAACTATTTAACTAGTGTATAAAAGTCATTTTTCAATCTGTTTGATTTTTTTTGGAAGGGGGAGGGGCACTGATTGAGTTCTGTCATTTGTTTATACTGCAAAGGATCACTTTAATATAAATAGGGATTTGACTTATAGGACCGGGCTTGGTGTTTTCTCAACAAAAACCTTGTCGATTTCCGTTCTGATTAATGGCATTAGGCTGAATAATATAACAATTTGTTTTTCCTACATCTTTTTTTCAGCGAGTAGAAGTATTAGGAACCCTTTTATTGATTTCTTGAGTTTGTTATCTCTAAATGTAATGATTGATATTTGTCTGAACTTCTCAATTATCAGAAAATTGTTTTTAAAAAATTATTTACTCTGTTCTAGAAAAAGTAGAAGAGATGGATACAGATAAAATGGAGACTCAAAACAAACTACTGAAGATTTATGGTATTATTTTTTGTATAAAAAATGAGAAGTATATTCTGTAAAATCACCTATTTTTGAGGGGTCAAATTTTCGTGGTTTGAAGAAAGTATATTTGTTCATTGAGATTTGATTTCTTGGTTAAAGAACTGTTCAGTAGTTATATGTGCGAAAAATTGCATTTCTTAGTGGACATGAATTATTGGGTCTCTTCATACCTTGAAAACCATGAAGATTAAATCCCAATGAACATTAGTGATTTCACAGTATTTAACATCAACTGTGACTCGTCTTGCTTTCAAAATTCAGGGCATTCTATGCCTATCGAAGCACTTGGAAAAACATAAACGTTATCCACATTTTGAAAATTAAATGGTGGGAGTTGAATATGGAAAATCTTTAGTCGTCCTTTTTAACTATTTAAAAAACAATTTAACTATTTAACTAGAGTATAAAAGGCATTTTTCAATCTGTTTGATTTTTTTTTGGAAGGGGGAGGGGCACTGATTGAGTTCTGTCATTTGTTTATACTGCAAAGGATCACTTTAATATAAATAGGGATTTGACTTATAGGACCGGTGTAACGTTAAATTTTGACCCGGGTTAAAAATTGACCCGGGGGTCATTTTTCAACGTTGAATACTGAGACCAAAGGTGTTGAATTTAGACCCCAATCCGTTGAAAACGGAGCCGGGTCGTGGAATTTTGATCATGAAACCGGTTCAAAATTCAACAGCATAAAAACACATATTTATGATTGGGTTTTCACTACTGTGATTTAATTCATAGGTATGAGGCCCCGTTTTGGTATTTACTGAAAAAAGTAATATCCCCTATTTGAATATTAAGTGATATCACCTGTTCCAATAGATGATATCACCTATTTGATTTGAATTTGTGATATCACCAATTCGAAAAGGTGATACGAGGGTCGTTCAATAAGTAATGCAATACTCAGTATATCATAATAAATGTTGAGGTATTTGATTTGATTTTTTCATATTTGAAAAGTTCTACTTTGGATCTACTAAGTACAGAAAACCCCACAAATTTTCAAAGTGTCTTCGCAAAGAAATTCATTTTTGAAGTAAGCATGGTCACTACACTGAGCTGAAAACTATTTAAAAATGATCTCCGCCAAGAAAATGAAAATAAGTGCCTATTTGAAAACCGCGCTTTTTACATACATCGCCGCAGACCTCATATTAAAGATAAAAATTTTTATAAGTGGAAAAAAAAATCTTTAAGGCTGTATACTTTTCAGATGGATTCAATATTTCAGAAGAAAAAAGCAAGGGTTCAAATATAACAGTCAATATGGTCAATTGAAATTTGTGGGACATCATAAAAATATCGACTTTATGTGCCACATGTAATTGAAAATGCTATATTAACATGGAAAGTCATTGTTAAAATACTTAACATTAAATCGTCACAACATTTTGTAGAATTTGGACAAAGGAACAGTATATAACAATATTTCAATCAGATAGGAGTCTTATCTTCTCACAAATGTCCAAGAGAGAATATTCGTTAAATGTGCATACGGTTTACTTAAAAAAAAACATTTTTTAAAAGAATTGAAGAATTCATAAACTTGCTTAATGTATGACGAAACATTAGTGCTCTTATTATAGTCGTAAAATATGAATAATGTTAAAAAATGAGGAATCAAAGAAAAGGGTGTCATTTAATTAGGATAAAGAGAAGCAATGGCTGAAAACATGTTTTATTAGTTTTCATGTATTTAAAGAGGTCTATTAAAACAAGAACATGCATCCAAATGAAGGACTAGCAATAGTAAGTTTTATCTTCAAATCGCATAAAGGAAAGTTGAACAGATTTTTTGCAAAGGAAGTCCAAAATTCAGTGAACATGGTATTTTCCCTGTGCTTAAGAACGCAGTTGGATATACTCTTAGAGAAAAAATAAAATTTGAAGAAAAGAAAGTAAACAGAACTTTTAAATGACCCATATTAGTTTAATCGTAGCTACTGTGAGATCTTTTCGTCCCCAAATCACATGAAAACAATCAAAGGAAGATTTTACAATATCAGATATGCCATGGGAAATGATATTTCTCAGTGTCTTTGGGGTATCCCTAAAGATAAGTATGCTGGGGATTTCTGTTCATGGATTCAAAGACTCGAGACACATGAAACTGATAACAGGGAATGCCTTTAGGGATTGAAACTATTAAGAATATGTATTACGTAATTTTTCTTACTTTTAGATGACATGTTGCATTATTTATTGAACAACCCTCGTATCACTTATTCGAATTGGTGATATCGCCTATTCGATTGGGTGATATCACCTTTTCCCGTCGAACAGCTGTAGTTTTTTTTTGCTTACAAATTAATTTATTTCACTTATATATCATGTAAACAACAAGAAAATCGTAGAAAACTCATGAAAACTGGGTAGTCCGAATTTTATAGATTCCAGTGGTAATCTATATATTATAGGGAGCATTCAGTATTGATTGTTGTAAGAAAGGTAATATCACCTATTCGAATAGGTGATAGCAGTTATTCAAATAGGTGATAGCACCAACTAGTATTTAGCAGGAAAAGGTGATATCACCTTTTATTCTAAGCTCTCTGATTGGCTCAAACTTGATCACATGATCAAGTATAACAGCATAAAGACTTGAGTTACTATTTATAGAGTCTGAATGCATATTGACTTCATGTTTTTTTTTCTTGTGATCATATGCTATATTGCAGGAGTTCTTTTAGAAAATTTCATTAAAGTGAGTGACATCAAATAGTATTGATTTCTCAATTAAAGATAATACAGAGTATGACTTGATGTTTCTGAAAAAAAAATTACTACAACTTGTATTAATATTTTTTAATGTTCTGTAATTGATGAGACGCGTAACAATGCTTTAAAGTCTTGAATTAGGATCTACATGTACTTGATATTAAAACATATTGGATATCTTTGTCCAAAAATTGATACGAAACATAATCAAATAATTAAATTAGTATTCTGAATAACTTAATCCTCTATAATTACTCCATCAATGTATAAAACGAAACACATTTATTAAATATTAAACAGCAACAGCTTAACTTATGCTGATCTCTAGTCTCTAAGTCTTGAAGAGAGAAAACTTGTGCCTTATTCCCAAATTTTGAAAATTTTGTTCTGTCAATCTATGTGATAAAATGATTCATATTCGATAATAATGTTAAACTTTACATTCCTATTTAATTGAGTTTACAACCAATTTTAGTTTAATTTGTCATATTTCCCAGAATGCAATCATGGCAATTATTGAAAAAGAATTTAAAAAACATCGCATAGGAGATCATAGAGATAAAATTAGGTAATAAGATGAGAAGTTTATCGAATAGGAATCGTATTTTTTCGAATAGAAATGGATGCTAGTATGTTTTCGAACAACAACTTTATTACATATAAACCAAATAATTATCGAATAAAAAAGATAAAATTATTGAATAGGAATGACAAAATTAGCGACTAGCAACCGATTGTTTTAAATATTAATGACATCGAATAGGAAACGCGTGTTTTCCAGAGAAAAATATGTAAATTTTATGATATATGAATCATATTGTCACATTTCCTGTAATTGGAATAGCAATTTATCGAATACAAAATACAAATAATGGAATAGAAATAACAAGTAATCAAATGGGAATCACATTGTATAAAATAAGAATTTTTCAGAATAAGAATAATCTCATTCTCAAGGTTATGGTCCGAAAGCGATCAATTTTCAAGCCGAGACAGGCTACTGACAAATAAGTTAATTGTTACAATGATTTCAGCAATTTATTTAAAGTCAGCATTACTTACATGCTATGGTCGCTATAATATTGCTCTTTTTCACAAATATAACCTATCATTGGAATCATTTTGGTCAATGTGTTTCATTCTTATTTTTAGCCTATTAATTTTGTTATTTTTATACTGAATTTGACTAGATGGGATGTTCCACCCGCCTGATCAATATATATAGGGCTCACTTTCTAGACAGCAGATTTTTAAGATTTTTGTTTTATGCCCTATTCGTTGTTTTGTAGTTATTTATGGATGCCATGGATTTTGGAAAGTATTTTAAAAAATAAGTTGTCATGCTTGAAGATAACTGAAATCGTGCACTGATCAAAATGTACATATATACACGGGGTGATAATGTATGTTTATTTCTATTATTCTTGAAAAGGGAAAAAATCTAAACCAAAATATAAATAAAGTGATATTGCATGATAAATCTCATAAAACAACTTCCCAGCTGAAAAAAATGTTCAAAATTTGAGGTGGGGTCAATATTCAACATTGTCGATTTTCAACTTGTTGACGTCATCAGGTGTAAGAAAAAAATTATCAAGCTGTTGAAAAATGACCCCGGGTATAAATTCAACGACTTTTGGTCTCAATATTCAACGTTGAAAAATGACCCCGGTTCAATATTCAACGTTGAAAAATGACCCCCGGGTCAATTTTCAACTCGGGTCAATATTCAACGTTACACCGGGCTTGGTGTTTTCTCAACAAAAAGCTTGTCGATTTCCGTTCTGATTAATGGCATTAGGCTGAATAATATAACAATTTGTTTTTCCTACATCTTTTTTCAGCGAGTAGAAGTATGAGGAACCCTTTTATTGATTTCTTGAGTTTGTTATCTCTAAATGTAATGATTGATATTTGTCTGAACTTCTCAATGTGTATAATTGTGATGTTTACTGCCTCTGAAATTGTATTCTTCATGTCTAGGCAATGTTATCCACGAATGAAGTAAAACATTCCATTATTGTTTTCAAATTATTAGACCTAAATCAAATCCGAGGAGGACAGTTACTGATATGTATGTAGCTAAAATCAATGTTATTGAATTCTAAGAATGTATTCAATTTACATTCATATGCTGCTAAGTGTACCTTTTTTGAGTAGCACAGAGTTAGTTATTCTTGTCCTCGGAGAAAGTGTGCTAATACTGAGGTTAGTTCCGCCTGACTGACTTCACATTGGATTTTTACAATTTAATACCCATTCTCTGTAACCACTTAAACTTTTGTGGCACGCATAGTCACAGATTTTTTTCAAATTTGGCTGGAAATTACACCTCATAAACTACTTCAAAAAATATTGTGAAATCATATGGATGTTGAGTAGTTACCATGGAAACGGTGTCTAAAGTTGATTTTTTCTGAAAAAATGCAATATTTGGGAATGTTTTTTAATGAAATGCGGCTTCTTCAATTCATGTTACTCACGGAAATATGAAATATGACATCTAATTTCAAAACGCAATTTAATACCTTGTTGGTATTCAGTCTGTAAATATGAGAAATCTTTAATTAAAATAGCATACATTTAATTTAAAATTGAATTACCTCCCTTTGATAATTGTAAGCTCTTTAGTGTCAGAGATAAAAAAATCAATATACAAAACTGGACTGGGAGTTGTTTACATATCTATGATGTTGTTAAAATACAGCGCTGTATATCCTGGAATTCAAGAAAAAATCAACTGTTTTTTCCTGTTTATTTAATGTGCATAAAAATTTTAACCTCTATTTATTTCCAGCATGCAAAAGAATAATTTTTATATGTGAAAAATGATGAAATGTACAAGACTACATGGTACATGAAATCAGCTCTGTACATATTCTTCGTTGATGTAAGCATTTATAACCTCAAGGTCTAAGGAATTTAAAATAGTGATTAAAATAAACATGAAATATCAGAATTATTATCGAACTGTTTTTTTTTAAAGAAAAAGTGCAGAGAGTGTCTCAGTCAGAGTGATATACTACAGCATAGGCGTCGGAACCGAGGGCGCTAGGGGGGGCTTAGCCCCCCCCCCCCTACTTGTAAAAGTTCCTCTACTTGGATATGGTATGTCTCTCTTTTGAATTATAGCTATTCAAAGAGCGTGCGCAAAGTATAATGATATAATCATTTAAATCGAGACAAGATCCATACACATTAGATGTTGATACAGGGATCTCAACAACTTTTTTGCACAGATAGACATAATATAGGCATTGAACATTGGGGCTTAGGTTTACCCTACCCCAACCCATCCCACACCCCACACTTCCAAGAGGCACGTTAAATGTGTAGGTAAAAAAAACGTGTTTGGAAAAATGTTTGTTTTGAAAAATGTTCCCCTCCCCAACACACACACACAAACACACGAAATAGGATTTTCGTGTTTGGACTATGAACACATTTCCTTTTTCATTTTTTTTTTGCTTGTCAGGTTTTTTTTTGTATGTTTGAAATTCTTTTTTCACTTAGCCCCCCACTTTCAATTTGCTTCCGACGCCAATGCTACAGCTTTAGAAAACCAAATAAATAAATAATCTGTCCTTGACTGAAAGGAATATAAATAATCTATCTTAAATTGCTACAATTCCCATCCAAAGGCACTTGTTTAATTGATATTTTTTAAACCTGTGGTATGATAAGTTTTATATATGGGTTAAATAATTGTTACCAAAAAAATGACCCCTCCCCTTCTCAACGAAATAGACTTAGAGAGTTTTGGCCTTTGTTTTTTATTTTGCTCTTCAGACTTTATTTCAATGAAGCAGAAAATAAATAATCTGCCCCTAAGATCATCTTGGAAATAAATACTCAGTAATCTATCCTTCCCTACAATGAAAATCTAAATCCCCCCATTCCCCACCCCCCATGCACACAGTCACACACATTCTACCAAAAGAAAAAATAATTACAAAATAAAGCACAAAAAAGCTATGTCTCGGGAATGTGGGTTGGTTAGGGTTAATCACTTAATTATGAATGAACCGTTTTCTTTGATATTTATAAGTATCGCCTCTAAACGTTTTGCAAGGGATCCAACTTTTTCTTACGAATGACTCTTACCTATTTATGTGGGGTAAGTAAATGCCTTTACATGATTTTTGGAAGGAGTGGTGTAAGTCCTGGTCATTGGCTACTTCATCATTTTCATTTTAAAAAATGAAAACCGTAGAAAGAAGGCAGGAAACAATTATTTTCAAGGACTAAATTTTAGAAATTGTGTTTATACTTACACACCATAAGCTGAACATAAGATGAAAAAATCTGAGATTTTTCCGTCAACTTCTCTGAAAAAAGTCACTAGAAAACACGTTTTGAGTGTCACCCGAAAAGTTCTGAGTGTTGAAAAGAGTAAAAAAATGTAAATTTTAGAACAAGGACTTGGCCTACAAAAACAACAAAAGATAGTTTTTACATGCACGTAGCACAATTTTCTACGTACAAGTCGCTCAATATGGAAAGTGTATAGTTTTTCAGTATTCTTAGTTGCCTACTTTTATATGAATAAATGACCTGAAAACTGTTCTTATAAGCATTTTCACATAGGAATGTGTGCCAAGTTTCATAAAAATCCAAGACGATGCGTGCCACACTCCCTATATGAGAGTTTAAATGCTTACAGAGAATGGCTATTAAAATCTCTAGTGTTTCTTATATCAAGAATGGGCATATGCATAAAGGATATATAATTGAAGGAAAATATACAAGGCTATAAAAAAATATTTAAATAGTCTTTGAAAAGGCAAAAATTTAAAACTTTGAAAGTGTGGTACCAGGCTGATTGATAGGTATTAATTTGTAGCAGATTATCAAAATCAGGTTTCCTTATTTATTGTACGTTTTTTGTGAATTTCGACCCTAGGGCAAAGGTGCCCCTAAACAAATCCTATCTAAAATTTATCCTCACATCCAAACCTATAAAAATATTTTATTTAGGGACAGGCCTGCCCTGAAGGACTTCTAGGTCAAAATTCATGCAAAAATGTAAAGTTGTAAATAATAAAGTTTAGGTATATATACAAATTTGAAAAATTTAGACATATATACGGTAGAAAACAACAAATGATGATAAATTTTTCAATATCATTTTTTCTGAGAAATTATTCTCTCCTATAAGCCAATCCTTTTGTCAAAGCGAATTGATCCTTTATTCAAAACTTCTACAAAGGAAGAATAAAATCCAATAAACTATTCATAAAAAAAAGTGATTTTTTTTCTCCAGCTATCTATTGAATAACCAAGTATAAGAAAAACTGTTTTTCTTTCAATTGTAATTTTAATCTCCAAATCGGGTCACTTCAAAATGCACTTAACCAATACTCATTGGGTCCCTTTTTGTGCCGATTTTCTTAAAAATGTATTACGGAACCATGCTCTTTTAGTAAGTTAAAAACTACTGGACATTTCTAATAAAAAAAGTGCGTAAAGCATCAACTAAATCAGCAACTGAATAATTTTGGATGCCTCAATATACCAAAATCCGGAAAAGTCGTTCCGAACTTACTTTGAGTTTCGGTTATTTAAATCAAGGGTGGAGATTTTTAAATTGACACTTTAACTATCTGATGGAGGGTCAACGACGGGTGCATTTGCCTAATGATACTTCTTCTGCTGTTTTATATGTTTAACAACCGTATGAGGTTGTGTAGATGCCTCTAGCCATATTGATCAAATTAAGAGAAAATGGCACGTTTGCTTGTGAAAAAAAATACAATAAGCATGATTAGTTTCTTTTAATCTTGAAATAAAAAAAAAGAGTTTTTAGGTGGACTTTAATGCCCGTCTCCTTGTCTTGCATGAATGATAAAAATGCTGACACTTTTATGAATGACACTAAACTCTTTTTACCCTCTAGTGTTTCTAAAACGGAATTAATCAAACATCTCTAACAGACTATAATAATACAAAGTCTGGCTATACAGTGAGCACCTTTGGGGAATGGTTACTTGGTTAGAACTCAGGTGACTATCAGTATTTTACATAATTTATTCCACAGGTGGGCTCAACATAGGTCATACTGGTAAATATATCTGGTTTGCTATAGAAACATTTACCTTTTCATACATTTTTTATATTTCAAGTATCAGCCTAATCTTGTGCAAACTTCCTACTTTCACACAAGTTGTATAAATATATAATTGTTTTTTTTTTCATTTGCAAAAGTTTGCACAACGTTAGGCTCATAGTAAACAAAAGCTTAGAATTGAATGACCGTTCTCGATTTACTATATAAAATCACAAATGTCTGTTGACCCCCACCACACTGCATGGATTTGCTCTTTTTATATTCATGAGTTTCAGGGGTAAAATTTGTTGAATCGTATGGTTTTGATATCAATTAATGATTTGGGGTTGAAAAAATTGCTTTATTTGATTCCTTATTTTTTCACATTAGACTTGGGCCCATCCGTGCTTGCGTTCTTTAAATACCTCATACACTATTATCAGATGCATATAGTTTGAAAAAATCACAGACGGACAAATTTGTGCTCAATATTTCCAAACTGAAAAGTATTTCAAATTTGTTTTTCATCAAAAGTTCTTAAATTCCGTGAAATCTTCTTTGGTACCGTTTTGTAAACGCATGATTTGAATCAACATTGTTTTTTAAAGATGCATAGGTTTAACATCTGCACAACAAAGAAATACAATCTTAAGTATGCTTTGGTTTTATTATTTACTTAGATGAAGTATCAACACTGAGAAATGAGGCTATTCATCCAAATGTGAAAGGTATGAATGTAAATTGGCAAATAACATAATTATACTCAGACTTATAAGAACAGTAAGGGTCCGTTTCAAAAACCTTAAAATTGAAACAAGTTGCTGTTGTATACTGAATAATTGTCTAAAACTGCACTATCCATATCTGAAAATTGCACTCCTTTAACTTTACTTTTTCGACAACTTCAGCATTTATGCTCTCTAATTTAAAAAAAACTTACTATAATTGCCAGCTGATTCCTAATGAAACTGCAACTTTAGAAATACTCCTTGTTTTTTCCCAGCTATTCATGAGACATATGTCATAACGTGGAAAGAAGATGATAAGCTTTTCCATGAATGTCACAACTTTCCCACTATGCTTGAAAAAGTGAAGAATCACACTTTTGTGACGTTTGTTGGTGTCCCAGGATCTGGAAAATCAATAACAGCTCGTCACATCGCCCTGATGTTAGAACAGGAAGGATATGAGATTGTACCTATCAAAGAGATAGGAAAGATAGAAGATTACTGTGATCCCAATAATCCACAGGTTTTTGTTATTGATGATGTGGTAGGTGTATTTGGACTTCAAAACACTAAAATGAATCTTTTGAATGATTTTAAGGATAAAATCATTAAGCCTGTAATGTCAAGGTCGAAAACTCTTATGACATGTCGAGAGGCCGTGTATAGAGAATCACTGGGGGTCAGTTCATTTTTTACAGATGAAGACAATAATGTTTTGCTACATAGTGAAGCTAATGCTTTAAATAATACGGATAAAAAATGCTTACTGAAAATGTACAACATTGATGTAAATCTTTTGTCTCCTGAAAATCTGACATCAGCATCAAAAATGTTTCCATATCTGTGTAAACTGTTTTCAAATGAAAAGAAATTTCAGTTCTATGGACCTGCATTTTTTGAAAATCCAGTTCCTTGTATTTTGAGGGAACTTGATGAAATGAGAAAGGAAAACAAAATACAATATGCTTGTTTGGTTTTATGCATGATGAATGAAAACAAAATTTCTGGAAAAATCCTGAAGACAGAAAATGAAAAAGCAGTTAATGAATTCTATACAATGAAGCTCAGGGTTTTAGAGCAATGCAAAGTCAGCAGTCATACTGATAATTTTCAATTTCTTGATGCTTTATCAGACATGGAAGGAACATACACAAAACTTTGTGGTACCGAGTTTAGCTTTGTTCATGATTCCATGTTTGAAATTGTTGCACATCATTTTGGTTCCCAGTTTCCAGAACTCATCTTAGAATTTATGAGTAGTAATTATATTACTAACTATGTAAAGGTTCGGGAATTTCTAACTGAGAAAAAAGACAATAGGAATAAAGAAGTGAGAGAAAATGTTGTGGTAAGAGGTGAAATTGAACATGTGAAAAACTTTAAAAACAATGTTGCAGTCAGTAATAAAAAGAATGCTACCGAAAAGCCAATTGATCTCTGCATAATCCTTAAAGAGAATTACTATCCAATGCTAGCAGAGCGGTTGTACAGGGATATAGAAAATCTTGAACTGTTTGATGTTTTTATGAACAATGCTTTAAAGGTTCCTAAGGTTTATCAGGCTTTTGAGGAAGTATTAGAGACAAAGTCTAATACAGAGTTAGAGTCTTTATTTCTGTCAGAACAGAAGGGCGTGACAAAAATAATGAGTAAATTTGAACAAGTGAAGAAGTCTAAGGAATCAGATTGGGATGAGTCCAGGCAGCACGCGCTAATGAATGAACCGCTGACAAGATACATGTATGAACACAATATTAGAATTATCAGCTGGATTATTTTTTATGGACACAAATGGATTCTACAATATATTTTGAAACGACTTGAAAACAGCAAAACGGAGTCTATATTATTTAGAAACATTACAGAGAATGAAAATAATGAAAAATACCGTTTAATGTTACTGGGTTGTTACAGTGGCGATGTAGAGACTTTTAAACTTTGTAAACAATATATCAATAAAAATACACTTCACATGTTTCTAAGACGCACACTAAGCTTGTATAAATGCCCACTTACAGCAGCATGCCAGGGTGGACATATTGGAGTTGTGAAAGAGCTGTTACTGGCAGGGGCTTATGTAAATCATCCTTGTGCAAAAACTACACCACTGATAGCAGCATGCAGGAATGGTCACACGGATGTAGTGAAAGAGTTGATAGGGGCGGGGGCTAATGTCAATGCTGAAAGTGAGGGTGATACGCCACTCTCAAATGCTTGTAGGGGTGGACATGAAAGTATTGCGAAGGAGCTGATAAAGGCAAAAGCTGATGTTAATCTACAAATTGTATCTCAAGATAAATTTGATACACCGCTTCTATTGGCATGTAAGGGGGGACATGTTAGCATAGTAAAGGAACTTATAGAGGCAGGGGCCGATGTCAATAGAGGTATAAATGAAACTCCACTGACAGTGGAATGTAGTAAAGGAAAAAAGAGTATTGTGAGGTGTGTAGATTTAAGTTCTGGATTCAACCCTATTGGTTGTTTTACAACGCCATTAATATCAGCCTGTAAGTATGGACATGAAGGTGTAGTACAACAGCTGATAGAGGCAGGGGCAGATGTCAACTTAAAAGGAAAATGTGATACACCAATGACAAAGGCTTGCAAGCATGGACATCTTAGTATAGTAGAGAAACTGCTAGAGTCACAAGCTGATATTAATTTACAAGATGCATTAGGTAGAACACCTCTTTGTACAATACTTTTAAATAGCACTGAGACAAGCATACCTATTGAATTGATGGTCAATAGTTATGGTGCAGACCCAACCATATGTGATAGAAAAGGTTTTTCAGCAGTTAGTATCGCTTTGACCAAAAGAAAATCAGGAGTTGTAAATCAATTATTTTCGACTAAAAAGGACGTTCAGATGAATAGATTGAAAATGCATTTGTTCAACTGTTTAGTTAAAATAAGACATTGTGACACGCTTTTAGATAGAAAGGATAATGTAAAGGTTAGGAAAGGGGGAGAATTCCTTATGGTGAAATCAGAATATATGTTTCAGTCAATCATAAAAAGTAAAAGTGACGTACTGAAACGTCTGTTAGATCTGGGTCTGGATGTCAATCAGTTGATATATTCATATTGTGATGTAAAACCTCTTCTTTTTACCGTGATTGATGACGGATTAGAAATGTATCCAGAGAGTAAGGACCTATTAGAAAAGGTGAAGATCCTCCTGGAGGCGGGAGCAGATGTCAATGTCAGGGTTAAGTACAAAGAATATCTTTCTAAGTCAGAACGACGGGCTGAAAATATAGAGCTCATAGTGTTATATAACTGTGATATTGATGACACATTTTGTTGTAAATTAGACAAAGATGGTGTTTCTGTACTAGAGAGGTCGATGAGACTCCTAAATAAATTCAGAAAAAAGAAGAAAGATTTGGACAAAGATAGAATACCTGTGTGTAAATTAGTGTTTGATTCGTTAAAGAAGCATGTGAGACGATACTCTGTGTAAAATAGAATAAATGAATTTGTTAACATTATAGCATGTATAGTGTATATATAAAAAGCCATGTACTAAGATTTGAAAACTTGTTAGGTTATGGGACATAGGAGGAATGTTAGAAAAAATCGCGGATACATTAAATAACAGAAAATATATTGTGTACTGTGAAATATGACCTATGTCCGTTCAAATTCCTATATTTTATTTATTGGTATTTAAAAAATTTTCTTAAAACGTTTAAATGTACGACGGCATTTTCTATGCTGTCATAGGATTCACGGAGGAATCAATTGACGTTAAGTGACGTGGCAACCAGATTATAAACCCCTTAAGCTTTTTGTTAGCTTTAAATACAAATACAAATACTTTACAAATACAAATATACTGACACGCAAAAGAAACGCAACATCCTCCTTTAGGGGGAAAGAATTATGTAAAGTAAAAAAAATTGTATCTAAAAAGTATGGATATCTTCAATTTGGTAAACATCGGTAATTTAACGGTTGAACGATTTTCATACCATAACCGGAAGTCAAGTTTGAGTCTGCTTAACAGAAATGAAAAATTGAATGTTTAACAAAACATTTGGCAATATTATGGAGTTTTAAGGGTTTTAATTGTTCATCATAAGTAATTCAGCAAGATTTAAAAAAATAAACTCTCCTTTCGTTTCTCGCAACGATGCTAAGGCTTCTTGAAAATGGCTTGAGTACGCATTTCCATTGCTCTAGCTCGAAAATTTCAATGAAAAGGTGATGGAGAGTTGCTGATTCAAAAATTCACAACATTACGCCTAAACAGGATCTTACGTATAATATTCATTAAGGACAGTCCTTGTACCAGAAGTCCAAGGGTGGCTACACTGCTCGAAGTTCGAGAAAATTCGACCTAATCATCTGTAAAACGGGCATTTAAAAATGGCAAAGAATAAATCCTTCGCTCAGATCTCGATATTGATGAACCTATTGTATCGTAAAAATTAAGCTGCAATTGTTGTTTAGGGCAGTCTTGTACGTTTTACTTGAATGGCTGGGAGGGGGGTGTTTTAACAGTTATATGTTACTTACTAAAGTAAAGAGATAAACATTTAACATTTTTATCAAATGTCTGATGTTCCGAAAAGTGAGTTTAGCATTACTGTATTCATTTTTTAAAAATCAAAAGATAAAAACTCAAACATTTGTAGATTACTTCTTGTTGCGTTTCTTTTGCGTGTCAGTATACTTTTTTGACAGAAACACAATTACATGTACAATAATTGGCAAAGGCCCACTGAACAACATTAAATAATGTTTACATATTTTTTTCAAGAATTGTCAAGTAATTGACTTCTAAGATCAAAACAGTCTTTGATAAATTTAACAGTAACTTTCAAGACTTTTTGTATACTACTGTTTACATATAATCGTAGCATATATTTCTCATTGCTAAGATTAATATTTTTCTTTGTTATGTTATAAATATTACTAAAGAATGTGTTTCTTAGCTTAGAGTAATCATTACAGTGAAAAAGAAAATGTACAGTGTATTTCATCCTCAATCACACCAGTATTGCAAACATTACAATATCTTTCATTTCTTGATGTGGAAATATATCTACCACTTTCTATTGCAAGTTCATGTGCGCTTAGCCTAATTTTACTAAGAGAGGATCTCCCAGATCGTTTTTTGAGTAAATCAACATAAGGACTTCTTTTTCCTGAGCATACTTTCTTGAAGAAATCAAATTTTTCTGAACCAAAGATATTTGATGTTCGCTCTTGAGTGCACTGATCAATGATGCTTTGTTTAATGTTGGGTAAACGGTGTTGGATGGAACTTATATATAAATAAATATATATTTTGTAATGTTAGAGAATCCAATATCTGTCATTCTTAAAATATTTCTTGTCTTTTTTCTACTTAAAAATTAAATATCTATATCAAAATATGTTACTTTCTTTTATTATGGTTTTTTTGTGTTGTTTCGGATATTAGTGAGTAAGAGTAATCTATTGTAAACTATATGTCAATTACAATACCTACGGAACTGAGATCTTTGTATCCATATGGTGTCCTTGCCCTTGGCCACATGTTGATTCACGTGCAATTTCTCGTAGTTGATAAAAATTTCAACAAAGTGAAAAGATTTAATCTAAGGATAATGTGTAGTAATTGTTTTTACTTAGATTGAAATCCATCATTCATCAGATCTTCCTTCTTTCGATTTAGATGTTTAGATCTATTTATGGTTCGCGCTAACAAGTACAAGGGCATTTGATTGGTCAGAATTTCCCTACGGGCAGCGCTGTTGAGGTTCAGATCTATCTTTTGCCCAGACTGAAGGAGCAAAATAATCCTTATTTATTTGTTAATAAAATTTAATAAATAGTAATACAATAATACCCAGAATTATTTTATCAAGTTTTTCAAATGAAATTTGAAAAAATTTCAGTTTCTTAAAGATCACTATAAAAAAATCTTATTCGTTGTATATAGAATTTTCTTTTGACACTTGGAATTACATATAAAGTCTAAAATCGAGCCAGCCCGTTTTGGAGCCTAAAAACCGCTAACAGCGGGCGAAGCAAGCTTAGTAGACGAACGATAAATCACTGAGGAAAATTGATATGACTTATGTAAATACGTTAATTAAAGAGAAGCGGTTTATAAAGCGTAAACTGCCCCAAGTTATCTTATATCGGATAACATAAGTTGAAATAAGCTTCATTCCTTATAATTTAATTGCAGGGTAGACAATAAGACAATATTTCCTCCGGAAAAAGGTTTAAAATTGAGCGTTATTTCAAAACTAACGTCAAGCGGAGTAATATGTTTTTGACGTAACTCATTGTGACGTAGGCAAGTTATGTTATACAAAATGGATAAACCCGTTTAACCAATCAAATGACGTGTTACAACTAAAATTAAATTATTTGATTTTGTGTGTGAAACCCTCCGAAATGTCCTTTGTTACAAGGATCCCAGTATATAACATAAAACATTAAATGCTTTCAGCTTTAAAGAAAAAAAAACTCTACAGTCTCTTTTGTCTAAAATTGCACCTATGTTCATAGTTTTATAAAACACTGGGCTGTTTCCGTAAAACCCAACAAGCTTCGCTACGTCGTATGACGTCACAGTCTAAATGGCTTGATGTTTGAAGTGATGGATCAAAGTTTTAAATGTGTATCAGATGGCAAACTGCGCTGGCCTTAACTGTAAAACATATTACCATATTCCAAGACGATGACCGTATATTTTGTTTATCGTTAACATATTTTTTATTCAGAATGAGCAATTTAGGCACATCTATTGCAAGTGAAACTACATGACGCCATGCATTTAGACAATTTAGAAACTCAGAATACATGAACGAGGCTTTAAAAGAGTATTCAATATGACTATATATAGCATTGCTTTATTACAGTCTAGTTTACTTCTTTTCAGGTCAATGCAAGAGGTAGTTGCGAGATGAAATGTAATCAGTTATCTTGTCAGAGATTTATTTAATATTTTAAGTTTTATATGTATGTTTTATAACTCATAATTCTGTTCAAAATGAAATATGCTTTGTTTGCATGATGAATTGTCTCACCAGGCGATTTTACATGAATATATATAGTATTTTATTTCTGAATTTGTAGTATTGTTTTGTCATTAGGTCTTTCCACCTTTCTGTGGAAAGACCTATTGATATTCTTCTGTTTATTAGGTCTTTCCACCTTTCTGTGGAAAGACCTATTGATTTCCTTCTGTTTCTTCTTTTCCTTTTTTATTATTTTTCCGCCGTGTGATTTTGTTTCAAGATTTATTGAAAAGATTTATAGTCTATAAGAATGTACTCCGTAAAAGATGTTTGCAGTTGACCCTGCGTAAATGAACCTTGACCGCTTTCAAAGTTATTGCCCCTTTCACAAGAAATGCTTGTTATCGCTACTCCTCAGAAACCGTAAACCGCAGAGGTATGAAACCTTCACCAATGTCTTCGACTAATTAAGGGGACTCTTCAATCTATTCATTGTGAAAGCATTCGCTGACCCCTTCAATGAGTTATTGCCCCTGAAACTTTTTGAATTTTACAAATAATTAAAAATTTCAAAAACGAGAAGTCGTAGAGACATGGGACCAACTGCATAAGATTCATTGACCTTTGACCTTAAAATTCATGTAAAGGTCAAAGGTCAAGGTCATTCCAAAAATGAGAAAATTAGCTCTTTTTATATCTCTTTTGTCTTTCAACATATACTTAATGTCTATGCATCATTAATATTTACCCTTAAAACTGTTTCAAATATTTCATTCTTGTCCCCTAAGATAAAACCTTTTAAAAGTTATTGCCCCTTGTGCGAAAAACCTTGTTATCGCTACTCCTCCGAAACTGTAGACCCTAGAGACACCAAACCTTCACTAATGTCTAAGGGTCTTTAGACCTAACTTCACTGTATAAGTGCAGAAGAATCTGATGACCCCTAATATGAGTTATTGCCCTTTAACTTCTTTATACTTACTATTAAACCTTGTATCTTGAAAACTATAAATGGTAGAAGCATGGGGTAAAATGCATTGTGACCCTTGACCTTTGACCTTGAATATTTTGTCAAGGCCAAAGGTCAAGGTCATTCCAAAAATGAGAAATTGAGCTCTTTTTATATATCTTTTGTCTTTTAACATATGCAATCAGTATTTGCATCATTAATATGTAATCTGAAAACTATTTCAAAGATTTCATTCTTGTTCCCTAAGATTGATCGTATCAAAAGTTATTGCCTCTTATTCGAAAAACATTGTTATCGCTACTACTTCAAAACCATAGATCGTAGAAGCATGAAACCTTCACTAATGTCTTAAGGGTCTTTAGACCTAACTTCACTGTATTAGTGCAGAAGAATCTGATGACCCCTAATATGAGTTATTGCCCTTTAACTTCTTTATACTTACTATTAAACCTTGTATCTTGAAAACTATAAATGGTAGAAGCATGGGGTAAAATGCATTGTGACCCTTGACCTTTGACCTTGAATATTTTGTCAAGGCCAAAGGTCAAGGTCATTCCAAAAATGAGAAATTGAGCTCTTTTTATATATCTTTTGTCTTTTAACATATGCAATCAGTATTTGCATCATTAATATGTAATCTGAAAACTATTTCAAAGATTTCATTCTTGTTCCCTAAGATTGATCGTATCAAAAGTTATTGCCTCTTATTCGAAAAACATTGTTATCGCTACTACTTCAAAATCATAGATCGTAGAAGCATGAAACCTTCACTAATGTCTTAAGGGTATAAGGCAAATCTTCATTGTATAAGTACTAAAGGATCTAATGACCCCTTATATGAGTTATTGCCCTTTAACTTCTTTGCACTTAATATTTAAACTTATAACTATAGAATTAAAAGTCGCAGAGGCATGGGGTCAATTGCAATGTGACCCTTGACCTTTGACCTTTGAGATCCAATCAAGGTCAAAGGTCAAGGTCATTTAAAAAAATAATTTAAATTTTCATTTTATCTTTTTAACCATTTTCCTTGAAATTAAATTAGAGAGTAAAATATAAAACTATAAGAAATTTAAAAAGGTGGAAAGACCTCTTATTGTTCTGTGAACAATAAGTCTCCTAGTTATTTTTACTCTTTGTTTGATTTATTGCAATGAATGATCTTGTAAAAAAGTGATTTTTTTTTTATACATTCTTTGAGTGACTTTACATGAATGAATTAATACTCTTGTAATACAATGACTTTCATAATATTTTTTTTTAAATTAAGAACACGTTTTAAAACATTTTGGAAGAATATTCTATATTCATTATAAAGAGAATTTATAGTTTGTAGAAATAAATTGTAAATCGAATTACAACAAAATTTTTGTTATGTAATTGGTTTTAGGTTCAGCACATTATGTCAAGTCAACGTTCGATATAATGATACATATTGAATTTCCAAACATGTTCATTGTGCTAACGATAGAATTTACAAATCTGACTATAGTTAAACAAGATTCCTGATATCAAACTGTATGACTGTATAGGGGGAAAATAACTCGCGGTGTTAATATTCGCTATATTCACGGTGTTGATAAATCCGTGAATTCAAGAAACAGTGAATAAATTTTCAATAATCTCCATGTTTTATTTGGAAATTTGAGAATATATTGACTACGTTATGTTTATATACATGTACAAGCAGTTCATGACCATTTAGTATTTACGAGTAGTACTTGTCATTCAATTATTTTAATTATCACACTTTACTTTAATTCCAATCAGCAGATAATAACCTGTATTTGTCAAAAAGCTGTTTTAATAGCCACCGCTACATGTTTCCTCAATCAACACACGTGGGCCGTGGGTTTTGATTACCCGTGCGAAACTAATTATGTTACCACGAGTATTTGTTACTTGCATTATCATTCATATTAATTTTTATCGACAATCTGGTTTTTAAAATCATTCAAATGAATATCGAACTTTCTGAAGATGTGAAAGGATATTATGTCGATCGTCGGACTACATTACTGTCCAGTGGTTTTTCGCCGCGTTGTATTAAAGATCTTAGGGTGTACATGAACTCATCGTAATAGCATAATATAGGAAAGTCATTAAAATTTTGCGTCTACAGTCAAGGATGTTTGAAAACTGTACTTGTTTTAATTAATTGTCAATTGCATGTATTATTTATTTTATATCTAACAATTTTATATTAACCTACCCGGTTGTTCATGAAATAAAGACATTACGTTGATTAATGTCGTTTACATGTAGCTATGGTATGGATTAAATGTATGAAGACAAGGGAGGTAACTTTTATTATAAACCGATTCCGCGAATTCAAGAAACCGCGATCGTGTCAGATGAGAGAAAAACGTGAAAATTACAACCCGTGAAATTAATCCCCTGTACAGTATTTAATTCCTTATCAGCGGCTTATGGCGTTTTAAAATTGTTCGCACTTTCAATTTGCTCTTTCATAAAATTGTGATAGATTAATTGATGTTATCAGATTTATTGTAAAATTCGATGTAATTCATTCTAATTCGTGCCTATAAATTAAATTTAATTAAAAAAATGAACCTTGAAGTTGAAATATCGTTTATTCCCAAACAAATCGTGTTTATTCTTTTGAAGTTTTTTTTTTTTTTGCATTTTTAAAATTTTTAAAACTTTTTGCTTTTGGTAGGGAATAACTGTCGAATTGAGTTGGGTTTCATAATAACACATATGGAGTCATACGAACAGTATTAAAGATCAATAAAACAGTGCAAAACAGGACCTCTGTAGCATCAGAGTGGGATCAGGTGCCAGAGAGGAGTGAGCTTCCCCTGCCAACCGGTCACATCCGCTGTGTGCTCAATGTCATGATCATGAAATAATGGAAACATCAGTCGTCAATTCAGTGTATAAATAATGGACAAACAATTTGGTATGAAAAACGTCAGTCAGCATTTGACGCAATGATAAATTGCATTTGCTGAAAAGGTTTTTGTATTGCTATAGAACTTTAAAAAATGAAGACTTTCAAAGAGACTGCATGCTGAAATTCTTGCTTCAGCAACTTGTTTGTCAATAACTTAGAGAAAACGTTCGGACGAAGAGCATGCTCTTGCGTATCGAATCATCTTAGATACATATATTCTACTTGAAAAAAAGATAGGTTAATGGTAATCTAACAACCAAGGTATATTATAAATGTGATGACATTAACTTTTCTATCGTCAACTTCCCTTACTTATGCAGCAATATACCTTCATCACCTGCATATGGAGCGTATATATCTCAGTTGATTCGATACGCAAGAGCTTGCTCTACGTATGAATAAATTCTAAAAGGAGGTAAATTATTGACAAGCAAGTTGATGAAACAAGAATATCAGCAGTCTCGTTTAAAGTCATCATTTCTTTAGTATACAATTTATCATTGAGCCAAATGCTGTCTGACGTTTTTCATACCAATTGTTAGTCCATTATTTATAAACTGAATTGACGACGGATTGTCCGTTATTTCTTAATCATGACAAGGAGCACAAGGCGGGTGTGACTGGTCAGCAGCGGATGCTCACTCCTCCATTGCACTTGATCCCCCCTCTAATGTTTCGGAGGTCCGTGTTTGCTCTGCTCCTAGTCTGTATTGTTTTATTGACTTCGATATCTCCATGTCTTCATGGAAGCAACCTGGGGTAGTGAAGGTAATAAATTGTGCAATCATGACCTTTAGGGCTGGGAGTTATGATGAATAGGTTTAAAGAAAAGGGTTTGAGAATACAGTTCTTGTGACTCCCCAGCATACCCCAATGCTAAAATAGTAGTTCACAATGCCATTAACAAACTAGATTCAAAGATGGATATCTAAAAGCCGTGCAAGTAGGGACGGATATACAGATGGGAAAGACATCCAACATCCAACTTTTCAAGCTGATGTATATTTGAGTGAATCAAATAATTAAGGTGGAATGCCATACCAACTTTTTATTTTATAGATCTCTCTGAGTCAACCTTCTTAAACAAAGGTTTCAGCAGTGAAAGGCCGATATTAGTTCTTAATTATTCTATATGAATTTTTTTGTATTTTTTCAAAGAAAATGAAAAAAAATTATTTATATCCAAAAAATTTGTTTTCGAGTTAAAAATTTGCTGTAAATGAATGCATCATATGAATATCTAATAAAATGTGTAAAGAAAGGCTGGTAAGACTTTTTAAATTTTTTTATAAAAAATTATTTATGAAAATAAAACACATTGTTTATGAATATTTTTTTTAAAACTATGGTTAAAATCACCAAAAAAATAGTCACAACTATATGTTAAAAAGAAATTGAAACGAAATTGAGAAATTTTACAGAAATTAATTTTTCTAATATTTGGACCTAACCCGATCAAAATTAAACTGATCCCGATCAAAATTAACACAAAATGAATAAAATGTTTATCTATTTACTCTTCATGTATTTACAATGAAGAAATCTATTTTATTGTCAAGTTCAATAATGTTTTTACCCTTATTACACCTAATCAGACAAGTGTTATTTATTTTCAGTAATTGTAAAATTATGGTTGGGATCGATTTAATTTTGATCGAGATTGCCCAAAATTTAAAAAATCAATTTCTCTGAAATTTGGCCCTTTCGTTTCAATTTCTTTTATAAATATAATTAATGAACATGTTCTCCCCAGTTGTGACTGGTTTTAAGAAGATTTTAACCACAAATTTAAAAGATATTAACAAATTATGTGTTTTATTTTCATAAATATTTTTTATTTCAATTTTTTTATTATCTTTACGGCTTTTCTTTGCATATTTTATTAGGTATATATAGATGCATTCATTTACAGCGAAATTTTTACAACAAATCATCTAATTTGAATGTAAATAATTTTTTTCATTTTCTTTGAAAAATTACAAAAAAAATTCATATGAAATAATTGAGAGCTAATGTCGGCCTTTCAATGCTGAACCATTGTTTAAAAAGGTTGACTCAGAGATCTGTAAAATAAAACGTTGGTGTGGCATTCCTCCTTAACAACCTCATTCTTCAAATTTTAAATATATGTATCCAATTCATATCTATACAGCAAAATTCAGATCCTAGGTTTGAATTTTATTCACTTGTTATTCTAATTTTTCATTAAATGTAATTCTGAATCATATTTTCTTACACAAAATAAAAATTTGATAACAGAGTTTATATCTTTCAAGGCAACTAATAGATATTATCACGCATTCTCTGTAAGCACCAAAAAATCTTGGAAACGACATGTCTCGGATTTTGATGAAATTTTCACCATAGGTGTGTCTTGGTACAAAACTAGTAAATATGGTGTCGGAAGTTCCACACGTGCACTTGGTTGCCATGGAGACGGATCCATTGAGTTCCGCCATTTTTGGCCCATTTTGACTAAATGAAATCATTAAAATTGAGGAAATATAAATGAATATTTATAAGTATCTAATACACTCTAACAAAAATCATTGGATCATATGATAACATGACATTTAAGTTACACAGGGCATATAAACGTTTATTCTAGAAATATTCTTCCTGTAAGAAAAAGGTCATGCTAACTGACATGGTTTCTAAAAATTTGAAAAATGGGGAAATTGGAATTTTTCGAGATCTTTGAGGCTAAATAAGAAAAATTGTCCGCGGAAATTTCCCAAATCTTATATGTGTTATTATACTTGGGAATACGTAGTGTCATTTCATGAAAAAACATAAGTAGGCTTTTGCTCCTATTTTTAGTAACATGTATCTATAAATAGATATATTTTAGAAAAATGTGAAAAATCAAATTTTGGAAAAGTTTAAATTGTCATTAATGCATAATTAGAACGTATGTTGTAAAATTTGAAATTTTAATGACAAGAGCTGGACACCACTTGCTGGTATGGACAACGGTTGAGGGGAATTCCCATTTCTATTTTTAGTAACAGGTGGCTATATATAGATATGTCTCTGAATATTAGGAAAAAAAGGCATTTTTGTTCTAATTGGAAGCTTCATATAAAAAGTCCTAACGAAAATAAAGCTTTCTACAATATGCTTTCAGAATGTGCATGTGTTTGCTCAAAAATTGCTACAATATTGAGGATGGACTCTTGTCTCATTTAATGGCAACAATGGTCTAAAAATAGATTACTTGAATAATTAAGAAAATATAGATTATTGCACTTTTTCAGGCAATTTTTAGATGTAGTTCCTGCATAATTAGGAAATATTTTGTAAAATTTTAGATGTAAATAACAAGAGCTGGATACTACTAGCAGGTATGGATGATTGATGAGGGGAATTCCCATTTCTATTTTTAGTATCAGGTGGCTAAATATAGAGATGTCTTTGAATATTAGGAAAAATGGCATTTTTGTTCTAACTGGAAGCTTTATATAAAAAGTCTTAACAAATATAAAGCTTTCTACAATATGTTTACAGAATGTACATGTATTTGTTCAAAAATTGTTACAATATTGACGATGGACTCTTGTATCTTTTTATGGCAGCAATGGTCTAAAAATAGATCATTCGAATAATTGAGAAAATGTAGATTATTGCACCTTTTCAAGCACATTTTAGATGTAATTGCTGCATAATTAGGATATATTTTGTAAAATTTGAGATGTTAATGACAAGATCTGGACACCACTAGCTGGCCAGGTATAAATAATAGTTGAGGGGAATTCCCATTCCTATTTTCAGTATCAGGTGGCTAAATATAGAGATATGCGAATACTAGGAAGAATGGCATTTTTGTTCTAATTGGAAGCTTTATATAAAAAGTCCTCACAAATATAAAGCTATCGACAATATGCTTTCAGAATACACATGTTTGTACAATAATGCTACAATATTGAGGATGGATTCTTGCTTCATTTTAAAGCAACAATGGTCTAAACATAGATTTCTCGAATAATTGAGAAAATTTAGATTATTGCGCCTTTTCTAGGCACTTTATAGATGCCATTGCTGCTTAATTAGGAAGTATATCGTAAAATTTGAGATGTTAATGACAAAAGCTGGTCACCATTAGTCGGTGTGGACAATGGTTAATTGAGGGGGGTTCCCAATGCTATTTTTAGTATCAAATGGTGAAATATAGATTTGTCTCTAAATATTAGGAAAAAATGGCAGGTTTTTAGCTAATTTGAATCTTCCTAGAAAATGTCTTACATATAAAGCTTTCTACAATATGCCTTCGAAATGAACACTTGTTTGTACAGGAATTGCTACCATATTAGGACTGACCCTTTTTTTTAATACCAACAATGGTCTAAAAAGATTCATAGAATAATCGAGAAAATATGGGTTATTGTACCTTTTCAGGCAATGTTAGAAAGAAAAATCAATGTTATACTGTTAGTCTGGAAATTTTTGCTGTAGATAAATTTTTAGCAAATTTGCGAGTTCATTGCATTCGCAAAAATATTTTTCTTAAAAATAAATTACAAATAAGAATATGTTAACAAATCAGTGGTTATTTGCAAAGTTTTGTTACGTAAAAATTAATAAACACCATTTTGACCTGAATTCGCAAAATAAAATCGACGTAAAAATTTCCAGATTTACAGTAGACGTTGTGTGACTGAAAAATAATTCCAATCTACTTAGTATTTAGTGAAATGCACACTATCTGAACGTGGGGCTCTCTTTTCTTTTATATTGATTGATTGATTGTATACTGTTTAACGTCCCTCTCCAGAATATTTTACTGATATGGAGACGTCACCATTGCCGGTGAAGGGCTGCAAATTTATGCCTACGCTCGGCACTTACGGTCTTTTGAGCAGGGAGGGATCTTTATCGTGCCACTTCTGCTGTGACACGGGGCCTCGGTTTATATGGTCTCATCCGAAGGACCGCCCCATTTAGTCGCCTTTTACGACAAGCAAGGAGGTACTGAGGACCTATTCTAACCTGGATCCCCACGGGGTTTTTTCTATTTATAGCACATCCACTTATGTTCTATAGATAGAAAAAGCCCCGTGGGGATCCCATTTATAGCACATCCACTTATGTGTAGCAACTTCTCAGCAGAAGAAGAAAAATGACAAAGGATTAAAGGAGCTTCATTGATAACATATTTACGAAATATACTGCTGTTATCAACATGTTCAATATGTCATGAGTATAATAAAGTTTTCCTAGTAAAATAAATAATCATGTGACTGATAAGTATAAACTATATGTAATATCGGTAGTTACCGTTGACTAACAAGCACAAAAACAATGATGATATTCAGTTCTGCTTATATTTGAAATATGCGAAATCAATGAGGACTTCCATTTCTATTTATAGAAACAAAGAACAAGGTACAGTTTCAATACAAAATATTTAAAGCTCTATATTTTTCTAATATATGAAACTGATATAGGAAATCAAAATTCACTCTTTCTGAATCATAAGAATTCCCTGCAGTAAAAATACACAAATCGTTTTTCTTATATGACCTACTAAATGCTAATTGTGACGTCATTAACTTGTGTATTTTCCCGTATTTTCTTAAAAAGTTGCAGAAGACATCAATTTTAAGTGGAATATTTTCTTTCAGAAGACATACTCTGCCACTCTCGCCTAGAGAGATTTTAAGATAACCGATATGTTATTTTTTATAGCAGTTTACATAATCCAAAAATTAAAGAGGGCGACGTTGGCGAAAGGAAAATCAGCACAGAAATGAGTCATTTTGAGGCTTTTCTGCATTAAACTTAAAAGTGTACCAAATTAATGACGTCATATATCCTGAACGACCCCCCTTCGTGTCATATTCTTAAATGATCTATCATATTCATCTACTCAATGATTGTTAAAGCCAATTTCACAACTTTTTAAGAACATTAAATTTTTAGGGCACATTAAAGCTCAAATTGTACCTTCTTATAAAAGAGACCAGAGGGCATCAACAGTCATGAGAGTAACCCTGTAACAGATCAGTGAAATGGCATTTTAACAAGATCTTGTTATTAGAGATTAGATTCCCTAGTTTCTCCTCTTGTTTAAAGAGAAAAATCCCTATGTTTGGTACATGTATTAACAAAAATCCTTAGGTACTCTGTGACAATTTTGACAAAAATTGACAAAAGGTTCTTGAAATATGATGACTATCAAAAAAAAAAAAAGAAATGCAGACCACAGAAACTGCCATATATAATACGTTCTTTGAGTCTTCGTCTAAAAAAATTAAAAGTCTTTGGACAAAATAAACTTGTAGATGAAAATACAGGTACATTGTCAAAGATTAGAATTAGGTCAATCGGGAATTATTTTACAGAACAATTGAAAATTTTTTTAAAGTTTTCCTATAAATGACATAAATATCTATATTTCGCCACGTAATACTAAAAATAGTAATAGAGACCCCCCTTAACTTTTGTCCACACTAGCTAGTTGTGGCCAACTACTGTCATTAACATCTCAAATTTTACAATATACTTCCTAATTATGCAGCTATGACATCTAAAAAGTGCCAGAAAAATTGCAATAATGTACATTTTCTCGATTATTCCAGGAGTCTATTTTTAGACCATTGTTCCTTTAAAAAGAAACAAGAGTTCATCCTCAATATTGTAGCATTTATTGTACAAACAAGTGTTCATTCTGTTGGCATATTGTAGAAAGCATTATATTTATAAAGACATTTTGTACGAAGATTCAAATTAGCATAAAACTGCAATTTTCCTTAATATTAAGAATACTTCATATCTATATTACGCCACGTGATACTAAAATTAGAAATGGGAAACCCTCTCAGCCATTGTCCCTACCTGCTAAATGTTGTCATTAACATCTAAAATTTTACAATATACTTCCTAAGTAATCAGCAATGACATCTATAAAGTGCTTAAAAAGGTGCAGTGATCTACATTTTCTCCATTATTCGAATAATCTATTATTAGGCCATTGTTGGTATGAAATGAAAGAAGAGTTCATCCTCAATATTGTGGAAAGTATTGTACAAACACATGTACATTCTGAAAACATATCGTAGAAAGCTTTATATTTGTTAGTTAGGACTTTTTATATGAAGCTTCCAATTAGAACAAAAATGTCATTTTTCCTAATATTCAGAGAGATGTCTATATTTAGCCACCTGATACTAAAAATAGAAAAAAGGGAATTCCCCTCAACAATTATCCAAATCAGCTAGAGGTATCCAGATCTTGTCATTAACATCTAAAATTTTACAAAATATTTCCTAATTATGCAGCAACTACATCTTTAAGTGCCTGAAAGGGTGCAATTAGCTACGTTTTCTCAAAGTATTCGAGTAATCTATTTTTAGACCGTTGTTGCCATAAAATGAAACAAGAGTCCATCCGCAATATTGTAGCAATTTTTGTGCAAACACAAGTAAATTCTGAAAGCATTTTGTAGAAAGCTGTATATTTGTTAGAACTTCTTATATAAAGCTTCCAATTAGAACAAAAATGTCATTTTTCCTAATATTCAGAGACATCTCTATATTTAGTCACCTGATACTAAAAATAGAAATGGGAATTCCCCTCATCAATTATTCATACCTGCTAGTAGTATCCAGATCCTGTCATTTACATCTAAAATTTTGCAAAATATTTCCTAATTATGCAGCAACTACACCTAAAAATTGCCTGAAAAAGTGCAATAATCTACATTTTTTTAATTATTCGAGTAATCTATTTTTAGATCATTGTTGCCATTAAATGAAACAAGAGTCCATCCTCAATATTGTAGCAATTTTTGAACAAACACATGTACATTCTGAAAGCATATTGTAGAAAGCTTTATATTTGTTAGGACTTTTTATATGAAGCTACCAATTAGAACAAAAATGCCATTTTCCCTAATATTCAGAGACATATCTATATATAGCCACCTGTTACTAAAAATAGAAATGGGAATTCCCCTCAATCGTTGTCCATACCAGGTAGTGGTGTCCAGCTCTTGTCATTAGAATCTCAACTTTTACAACATACGTTCTAATTATGCAGTAATGACAATTAAAAATTTGCCAAAATTTGATTTTTCACATTTTTCTAAAATATATCTATTTATAGATACATTTTACTAAAAATAGGAGCAAAAGCCCACTTATGTTTTTTCATGAAATGACAATACTTATTCCCAAGTATGATAACCTATGTAAGATTTGGGAAATTTCCGCGGACAATTTTTCTTATTTAGCCTCAAAGATTTCAAAAAATTCCAATTTCCCTATTTTTCAAATTTTTAGAAACCATGTCAGTTTGCATGACCTTTTTCTTACAGGAAGAATATTTCTAGAATAAACGATTATATGCTCTGTGTACCTTAAAAGGTCATGTTATCATATGATCCAATGATTTTTGTTAGAGTGTATTAGATACCGATAAATAGTCATTTACATTTCCTCAATTTTCATGTTTTCATTTAGTAAAAATGGGCCAAAAATGGCCGAATTCAATGGATCCGTCTCCATGGCAACCAAGTGCACGTGTGGAACTTCCGACACCATATTTACTAGTTTTGTACCAAGACACACCTATTGTAAAATTTTCATCAAAATCCGAGACATGTCGTTTCCAAGCCATATAGTAAATTCATTGGTGCTTACAGAGAATGCGTGTTATAATCTCTTAGCAAAATGTTTATATCAGCATATTCAAACACAATGTCTGACTAGTGAATACAAGGTACTTCTGTATTTCTGTTTCTATGATTATTCACAATCGTTCTTAATCATCATAAAAGTCTTTGGGCCTTTATCTGCTTGGTTGGTAGACATCCTCACTTCCATGATTTGCAAACATCAAATCTTGTCTCTGAAATTGAGTAAAACGATTAAAGACACAAAATATAACATAAAGATTTATGCAAGAAACATATCTTATTTAATGACACCAAAAAAATGATATGCGTACAAATATACAAGGTAACCAAAATTGTCATTGACGGCTATGTCTAATCTTCGCAGTGGTAATAAGGAAGCATACAAAATGTAGTACATTGAATAAATCAGTGCTTCATTATGACGTCATAGTAGGCGAGATAACGTCAATTTTTGAAACAAGTTTTCGTAATATTGGTATCAAGAGATGTAATTTAACTCTAGAAAATGAATAGAAACGTATAAACCTTAACAAAAATAAAATGTGTTTATTTTGTTATGCTGTACCTGTCATTTCGAATACAATCTTCGATCCTAAATGTGTTTAGTCATCTATATTTAGCTGACATCTTGTGACTGACCTTTATATATTTAGTAGACATGTGACTAACCCATCTATATTTAGCTGATATGTGACTTACCCCTCTATATTTAGCTGACATTTGACTTACCCATCTATGAATAGCTGATATATGACTTACCCATCTATATTTAGCTGGCATGTGATTTACCTATCTATTTATAGCTGACATGTGACTTGCCCGTCTATATTTAGCTGACATGTGACTTACATATCTATATTTAGCTGACATGTTACTTAACTGTCTATTTATAGCTGACATGTGACTTAATCATCAATATTTAGCTGACATGTGACTCACCACTCTGTATTTAGCTGACATGTGACTTACCCATCTATATTTAGCTGACATGTAACATAACCATTTATATTTAGCTGATTTGTGAACATACCCATTTATATTGAGCTGACATGTGACTTACTTGTCTCTATATAGCCTACATGTGAATTATCTGTCTATATTTAGCTTACAAGTGACTTAACCATCTATATTTAGCTGACATGTGACTTATCTGTCTATATATAGCTGACATGTGACTAACCTGTCTATATTTAGCTGACATGTGACTAACCTGTCTATATATAGCTGACATGTGACTTACCTCTCTATCTATAGCTGACATGTGACTTACCCATCAATATTTATCTGACATGTGACTTACCCCTCTGCATTTAACTGACATGTGACTTACACATCTATATTTAGCTGACATGTGACATGCCCATTTATATTGAGCTGACTTACCCCTCTATTTTGAGCTGACATGTGACTTACCCGTCTATGTTGAGCTGACATATGACTTTTCCGTCTATATTTAGCCTCCCTATGACATCCCTAACCATAGATATCAGTCCCTCGTGTTCCTGTGGAGAGTCCAGGATCAGGTTGTGTAGTTTTGCCATATAGTTGTCTATCGTGTCCAGTGAGGGGCATTCATTGGTTCCTAGAAAATAAATCAACTGATATATTACAATTTAAACTGGACTGACCAATAAAAATGCCACATGAACATTTACCACGGTACAGATATTTGATAAATGTAAACCTGAGACCCTTTGCAACAAAACTCATTTTGTTTTTAAATTTGCTCCGGTGTTTTTTCACCAGATTTCTACCCTTTATTTCTTATCGTGGAGTGGACAAACCCGCAGTGGTTGCCTGTGTGGCGCAGTGGTTATAGCCTCTGCTCTAGAGTCGCGAAAAATGGAGTAAATCCTAATGTTGTGGGTTAGAATCCCATTGCAGAACGTGGAGACCGGTCGTTCACATGAGACCATATAAACCGAGGTCCCGTGGTGCCGTAGGGCCTGGTACGTAAAAGATCCCTCCCTGCTCAATGGCTCTTAGTGCCGAGAAAAAAAAACATTTGCAGCTCTCCACCGGCAAATGGTTGCGTCTCCATATGAGTGAAAAATTCTCTAGAAGGAAGTTATACAATCACTCAATCCCCCCAGTGTCATGAATTGAACAATTTAGAAGCTTTACTACCTCTGTACCTTAACTATACATTGCTTTCACATAAATAATAGCTTTTGGTCAAGTATTTCTTGGACATATTCCATGCTTTTTTCAAAACCTTTACATATGAATTACCAGGTAATGGTACAGTATTAAGTTGTTACTCACCAAGTAACGGTACTTTACTGAGTTGTTACTTACCAAGTAACATTACTTTACTAAGTTGTTACTTACCAAGTAACGGTACTTTACTAAGTTGTTACTTACCAAGTAACGGTACTTTACTAAGTTGTTACTTACCAAGTAACGGTACTTTACTAAGTTGTTACTCACCAAGTAACATTACTTTACTAAGTTGTTAAGTACCAAGTAGCGGCTACTTTACTAAGTTGTTACTTACCAAGTAACATTACTTTACTAAGTTTTTACTTACCAAGTTAGGGTACTTTACTAAGTTGTTACTTACCACGTAACATTTCTTTACTTAGTTGTAACTTACCAAGTAACGGCACTTTACTAAGTTGTTACTTACCAAGTAACTGTACTTAACTAAGTTGTTACTTACCGAGTAACGGTACTTTACTAAGTTGTTACTTGCCAAGTAACATTACTTACCAAGTAAGGGTACTTTATTAAGTTGTTACTTACCTGGTAACGGTACAGTACTGAAGCTGTTACTTAGCGTCACTCTCAGGGTATCAAGGTGACCTTGTACTGTCATGTTGGTACTGTGTATACTTACCTTGAAGTGTCATGTTGGTACTGTGTTTACTTACCTTGTAGTGTCATGTTGGTACTGTGTTTACTTACCTTGTAGTGTCATGTTGGTACTGTGTTTACTTACCTTGTAGTGTGTCATGTTGGTACTGTGTTTACTTACCTTGTATTGTCGTGTTGGTACTGTGTTTACTTACCTTGTAGTGTCATGTTGGTACTGTGTTTACTTACCTTGTAGTGTCATGTTTGTACTGTGTTTACTTACCTTGTAGTGTCATGTTATTACTGTGTTTACTTACCTTGTAGTGTCGTGTTGGTACTGTGTTTACTTACCTTGTAGTGTCATGTTTGTAATGTGTTTGCTTACCTTGTAGTGTTATGTTATTACTGTGTAAACTTACCTTGTAGTGTCATGTTGGCATATGTTTACTTACCTTGTAGTGCTATGTTGGTACTGTGTTTACTTTACTTGTAGTGTCATGTTGGTACTGTGTTTACATACCTTGTAGTGTCTTGTTGGTACTGCGTTTACTTACCTTTTAGTGTCTTGTTCATACTGTGTTTACATACCTTGTAGTGCCATGTTGGTACTGTGTTTACTTACCTTGTAGTGTCATGTTGGTACTGTGTTTACATACCTTGTTGTGTAATGTTGGTACTGTGTTTACTTACCTTGTAGTGCCATGTTAGTATTGTGTTAATTTACCTTGTAGTGTCATGTTGGTACTGTGTTTACTTACCTTGTAGTTTCATGTTGGTACTGTGTTTACTTACCTTGTAGTGCCATGTTGGTACTGTGTTTACATACCTTATAGTGTCATGTTAGTACAGTGTTTACTTACCTTGTACTGCCATGTTTGTACTGTGTTTACTTACCTTGTAGTGTCATGTTAGTACAGTGTTTACTTACCTTGTACTGTCATGTTTGTACTGTGTTTACATACCTTGTAGTGCCATTTTGGTACTGTGTTTATATACCTTGTAGTGCCATGTTGGTACCGTGTCTACTTACCTTGTAGTGCTATGTTGGAACAGTGTTTACTTACCTTGTAGTGTCATGTTGGTGCTGTGTTTACTTACCTTGTAGTGCCATGTTGGTACTGTGTTTACATACCTTGTAGTGTCATGTTAGTACTGTGTTTACTTACCTTGTAGTGCCATGTTGGTACTTTGTTTACTTACCTTGTAGTGCCATGTTGATACTATGTTTATATATCTTGTAGTGCCATGTTGGTACTTTGTTACTTACCTTGTAGTGTCATGTTGGTACTGTGCTTACTTACCTTGTAGTGTCATGTTGGTACTGTGTTTACTTTCCCTGTAATGCCATGTAAGTACTGTGTTTACTTACCTTGTAGTGTCATACTGGTACTGTGTTTAATTCCTTGTAGTGTCATGTTGGTATTGTATTAATTTAACCTTGTAGTGTCATGTTGGTACTGTTTACTTGCACTGTAGTGTCATGTTGGGACTGTGTTTAGTACCTTTTAGTACCATGTTGGTACTGTGTTTACCAACCTTGTAGTGTCATGTTTGTACTGTGTTTACTTATCTTGTTGTACCATGTTGGTACTGTGTTTACTTAATTTGTAGGGGCATTTTGGTTCTGTGTTTACTTACCTTGTAGTGTCATGTTGATACTGTGTTTACTTTCCTTGTAGTGCCATGTTGGTACTGAATTTTATTAATTTGTAGTGTCATGTTGATATTGTGTTTACTTACCTTGTAGTGTCATGTTGGTACTGTGTTTACTTACCTTGTAGAGTCATGTTGGTACTGTGTTTACTTACCTTGTAGTGTCATGTTGGTACTGTGTTCACTTATCTTGTAGTGTCATGTTGGTACTGTGTTTACTTACCTTGTAGTGCCATGTTGGTACTGTGTTTACATATCTTGTAGTGCCATGTTTGTTCTGTGTGTACTTACCTTGTAGTGCCATGTTGGTACAGACCCTGAGACGTGCTACAACCCTAAACAAGAGGCCCACGGGCCTTATAGGTCACCTGAGCATCATGCAACAACTTTCAAATTATTGAATTTGTTTCATGTTTTAAGATAGATGCTAAGGCATTCACAATTTTGGAAGAGGCACTCTTGCTCAACATAACTATGTACTTAGTTAGTTTATTTAAAACCTAGGGGCAGTGAAAAAGATTTTCAAAGATTAAATGCATTTTCACTATATAATCAATAGAGCCCCGCCCTAACACCAGAACCCCTGACCCTGGGGCCATAAAATTCACAATTTTGGTAGAGGCACTTTTGCTCATTATAACTATGTACTTAGTTAGTTTATTTAAAACCTAGGAGCAGAGAAATTTCAAAGATTTAATGCATTTTCATTATATAATCAATATAGAGCCCCGCCCTAACACCAGAACCCCTGACCCTGGGCCATGAATTTCACAATTTTGGTAGAGGCACTCTTGCTCATCATAATTATTTACTGAATTAGTGTTTTTTATACCTAAGAGCAGAGAAGAAGATTTTCAAAGATTTAATGCATTTTCATTATATATTCAATTAAGAGCCCCACCACTAACACCAGAACCCCTGACCCTGGGACCATAAAATTCACAATTTATGAAGAGACACTTTTGCTCATCATAACTATGTGCTTAATTAGTTTATTTAATACTCAGGAACAGAGAAGAAGATTTTCAAATAAATAATGTATTTTCACTATATAATCAATAGAGCCCCGCCCTAACACCAGAACCCCTGACCCTGGGGCCATAAAATTCATACATTTGGTAGAGCCACTCTTGCTCATCATAACTCTGAACTTCATTTGTTTATTTAATACCCAGGAGCGGAGAAGAAGATTTTTAAAGACTTACTGCATTTTCACTATATAATCAATAGAGCCCCGCCCTAACACCAGAACCCCTGACCCTGGGGCCATGAATTTCACAATTTTGGTAGAGGACTCAATGCTGATTACAATCACACCAACAGTTTGACTGCTTGATGTCCGGGAGTTAAGAAGAAGATTTTTAAAGATTGCACTATTTTTAGTGGTTTTTGCCCCACCCCCCAGGCCCCAGGGGGGCGGGGACCACGAAATTCACAATTTTTGTTCCCCTTCACCCATAGATGCTATATGCCAAATTTAGTTGAAATTGGTTCAGTGGTTTCAGAGAAGAAGATGAATATGTTTAAATGTTAACGCACGACGCACAACGCACGACAGACGACGGACGACGACGGACAAAAACGGATAGCAATAGGTCACCTGAGTTTACTCAGGTGACCTAAAAAGCGTGTGACTTTCGTGTGCTTTCCGTTTCGTGCAAACCGTGTAGCGTTTCGTGTAAAGCGTGCAGCGTTTCGTGTAAACCGTGCAGCGTTTCGTGTAATCTCCAAAGCGTTTCGTGCAAACCGTGTAGCGAGCGTGCGAAAAGCGTGTGAGAAACGTGCGACTTTCGTGTAAGAACCGTGTGAGAAACGTGCGACTTTCGTGCAAGAATCGTGTAAGATTCATTCGGAAATCATTTCATTTTAAATATGGCTATTGATGGATCGCTGGGTCAACGGAGGGAAGATTAGGGGGTCTGTGGGGATAGGCGGTTCAATATTTAGGACATTTTTGGCCCTGGGGGATAGGTGGGTCAAGGGAGTGCAGATTAGGGGGGTCTATGGGATACCTGGGTCAATTCAGTACATATAAGGCCCTAAATACGGGGTGTGTTTACACTGTGTTTACATTATACACTACGCTGCTACTACGATTCACAACGCTGCTACTGCGATTTTGGCAACGACTCAAGAATGTCATTATGACGTCACGCTTCACAGTCTAGCCTAACCAGTTCAAACTGGATTTCCTCAAAACAATAACAAATAACACACAAGACAGATGAGAACAAGGCAATTTTTTTCAGAATGAAAATACAATTATACACTGTCTTCTTAATTTTTTCCCTCTCCTTTTTCCTGAGATTGTTTTTCTTCAGGCGATAAAGGGATGCTACAATGTACATACACTTTATAAATAGGCCTATCTGTAAAAATTACTATAAGCTTCTTTTCTTCTCGAAACCTCTTTTCTATCAATTGATGAAAACACGATCCAAGTTGAATTTTCCAGGAACTCTTCTCCCCACAATAAGGTCCACTCTTGATCTCCAATTGGTATTTTTGATAACCGCAATATCCATTTTTTCTCTCCTTCAGACAGTATTTTTCCTCTCTGGTGTCATGATTTTTTTCATTATCTTCAGGATCCAATTCCACTCTTTTTACCAACCAAAATTTTTTGTACTTTAAATTCGGTGGCCATTTTAAATAATTTCTGTTGCGTTCATAAAAATTCTGGATGGCTTCTTCTTTAGTTTTCATCCATTCTCCAAAATGTTCTCCGTTAATAGACCAACAATACTCCGTTTCCTCTGTCATATTTTTTGTCTGCTCCACTTTTTTACCTGTGTCCAATTCCAAGTACTCACACAGACTGATCGTCGATGTCCAGCTCTGGTTTATATACCTGCTGTGGGCCGTGTGCACTTTTTACCTGCCTTTTTATACCTGTTGCATCATCTGTAAAGGGCCGTGTGCAAAAAATTAGGGGGCGTGTGTGAGACGCCACCGGAATTCTCAGTGCCGTTTTCGGTTCGTCATTTATGCTGCGCCGTCTTCTTCCAGTTTATGTTAAACTGTCTGGGGTAACATTTTTTCTCGTGCGACTGGGTCGCAGTCCATCGACATTTTCCCCCAACAGCGTCTGGGACGCTCACTGGTTCCGTGGTGCAAAGGCGCAACGATGTATGTGTATTTTCTTATTTGTAGAGTTTGTTTGTATGTGTATAAAATTATTTTCTATTATTTTTCGGAAAACTTTACTAGGATTTTTGGCATTGAGTGTAAGATATATGTATGAGAGTGAATTCTAAATTTTCTAATTATAAGTCAAAATATTGTTTATTATTTCAGTTGTTACCGTCGTATGTCATATCATCATGCTACAAGTTTAATAAAGTATGAAAACTGCTGGGCGTTTTCACTCAAATCCTGTGGCAGAACAGTAACAAATCGTTATTTACCACCTCAACCATCCTGATTGTAACCGATCCTGACGATGGACGACTTTCCGATGGACGTCAGATACCTGTGAAGCTGGAACTTCCAAACAACTACCAAATTTGACCCAAATATGTGCTGGAGGATCTTCGTGGTATTTGTAGTGTTCCTGGACACTGTGTGTATATGTGCAAAACTCTGAACTCATTTGTGTCATATCAGTAACTTTATGAATTACATTATGCTGACATTGGTTAAATTGAACAATAATACAGTCAATATAGATTGATCATGCTCAGTATCGACACCATATATTATTGTGGAACATTTTTTGAGATTTGTTGGTGTCAGATTATTTTTTCAATAGCATACTATTTTGGTCAATGCATTGGTACTCTGAAAGAAATGTTATTGATTTCTATTTAATATTATCAGTATGAAAGCTGAAGGAAAACCCATAGTGGATGCGAGTGAAAGTGAGAAAGAGACACTTCTTACAGAGGAAGGTGAGGAAAAAAGACTAAAAACAAGGACAGAAAAAGGCATGGAACAATTTTTTACATTTCTTAAGAGATATAGTTCTCAGGAACAAAAGGCATGGTCAATGATTGAAGAAGTGTTAGTTGACATAGATGAAAATATAGATCAGAAAGATTTCAAAGACTTACGTAAACTTAAAGCAGAAGTTCAACAACTTAAACTTACTTATTCTGATTGTGGAAATGACTTTATATCTTTTCTTAAAAGAACAAACACAAGAGAAAGCATTGAAGAATATTCTGTCCAAGAATCCAGGTTCCAGAAACGTTCTCAAGTCATAGACCAACTCATAAACCGAATCGAGGATGCCTACTCCTACAAGTAAGAGCCTCGGTTAACGTCCCTACGCTCCTTATATACCTCGGACTCTTACATCCGAAGGCCATTTTCTAACGAGCACGTTCCGCCTGAGATTTTGGGCGGAACGTATTATGCGTGAAATAAACTGTTAACAAGTAATTTTCAGGTACCTACGTGTTTGCATGGAGTATGAAAATCACAAGAAATAATAAAATCCATTTAATTCAGGGTGCATTATTGTTAATTAATGAAAATTGTCATTATTCCAATTTGTCACCAGAAGTACTTTCGATTTGACTTCACATTAATTTTGCGGATTGCTTGTCAGAAAACGAAATTTTCGTCGCAATTCACTGGTTTCGTTTCGTCCGATTTTCTGAATTCCAATTTCGAATTTTAAACTGACGACTTCTTTCAATTTCTGCTTCGATTTAAAAAATAATGGATTTATTGCTAATACGAGAGGTTAACAGTGTTTTATGCGTAAGTTTTATCGTAAATATTGAGCATTTTTTTATTTCGTATCATTTGTTAATATACAAAGCCTTATTTCTTAATAAAATAATTTTTTCCACTTGGGGTTTCTGCGGCGAGAATTTTTACAATGGATGCTAGAGGTTACGCGGCGCCAAGTCAAAAGTATCTCGCCGTGAACCTCTAGCATGCTGGAGTAGAGGATGCCCTGCTGGATGCAGCGGATACCATATCGAGGGCAAGTGGTTCCGAAGGATCTCGATCTCAAACTAGAAGTTCTGTCAGCGGAACGTCAAAGTCTCAACGTGTTCACTTACGTCAGGAGGCAGAAGCAGAAAAAACTAAATTAGCGTTTATAAGAAAACAAGTGGACCTCCAAACAGAGAAGTCAAAAATCGAAGGACAAATTCAAATTCTGGATCAAACGTGTACAGCAGCAATTGCAGATGCGGAAGCTAGAGTGCTTGAGGAAGTGGAAACTCAAAGTAAAAGTGTACGGAATTCAATCTTAGATGAATTACCGAGTGATAATAGACAGCGAGTTGCGGACTTTGTAGCTAGTGTTTCTCAGGAACAAGACTCTAGTGTTGGAGCACACGTGAACCCCAAATTTGTTCAACCAAATGAGGCTTCCCATACTCAAACTAAGGAGGATTCGATGGAATCGGTTACTAAATTTCTATTAAGGAAGGAAGTCTTGTTGTCACGATTTAAAAACTTCAGTGACGAACCAGAAGCTTACAACGCATGGAAGTTAAACTTCACCTCGATTGTAAAAGACTTGAACATTTCAGACTTTGAGGAACTTCAGTTACTCGTGCGATGGCTAGGACCAGAGTCCTCCAAACACGCAGCAGACATACAACATGCAAATGCTGAAAATCCTCGAGAGGGACTACATCAAATATGGTCAAGGTTAGATGAAAGGTATGAAAGGCTATCGAACTCATTGATGATTCATTGAAATCGAAGGTAGCTGCTTTTCCACAACTCTCGACAAAAGATCCAAAAGAACTTTACAAACTGTCTGATCTACTGACACAAGTTGATGGTGTGAAAAAGAACCCTAAATATTTAGCAGCATTATCTTACTATGATACCTCTCTTGGAATCGCACCGATAGTAAACAAACTTCCTTATCAGTGGAGAGAGAAATGGATATCCTAGGCTTCAGAGTACAAGGAGCGTTACAATGTTCCATACCCACCATTTACTTTCTTTGTGAAATTTGTTAAAAACTTATGTCGTGTGAGAAATGATCCTGGATTTCAGTTCAGTGAACCATTAAAGAAAGACATAAAGCCCAAGAACACAGGACCGATTCGTTCAAGAAAAACTGATGTTAAGCCTAGCAAGTTAACAGGACAAAGAAAATCATTTTTTTAGAGCACAGAGTTGAATCAAATCATAATATCAAAGACTGTCGTAAGTTTCGTACCCTACCTATTGGTTCCAGGAAAAAGCCTCTCAAGGAAAATGGAATTTGCTTCAGATGTTGTGATTCCAAGGAACACTTGGCGCGAGACTGTAACTTGAAGCTTAAGTGTGACGTGTGTCAAAGTGACAAATATTGTGGTGCCTTACATGTAAACAGTTCCCAGGGCGGGGAGGATAAGGAGAATTCGCATGGCGGGGAGAACAGTATACCATCATCATTTACAACAAACTGTACTCAAGTCTGTTCACCTGCATTCAGTGGCAAATCCTGTGCAAAGATTATCTTAGTGAACATTTTTCCAGTTGGTCGAGAAGATCTAAAGAAAAGAGCTTATGTGATCCTTGACGATCAAAGCAGCAAGACACTCGCAAAGTCATCATTTTTTGACAATTTTGGAATCCAGGGACAAGATATTTCATACACATTGTCATCATGCAGTGGTTCAGCCATGGTCTCAGGGAGACAGGCCTTTGATTATGTGGTATCTTCAATACACAGTGGTGAACAAATATACTTACCATCAATTATTGAATGTGATGACATCCCAATATCATACGAGGAGATCCCAACCCCAGCTGTAGTGAAACCATACAAACATTTATCAGACTTGGAGTCTGAGATCCCACAAATAGACAATGAAGCGGAAGTGCTTCTTATTGGACGTGATGTTCCCAATGCTCATCATGTGTTGGAGCAAAGGATTGGTAATCCAAATCTACCTTTCGCACAGCGACTTCCTTTAGGCTGGGCTATTATAGAGGAATGTTGCCTAAGCAAAGTACACAGACCTCAACATGTGGTTGTGAACAAGACTCTGATTTTACCATCTGGACAAGGAACTCACTTTACCCCATGTTCATCAAATCTAAGAATCTCAACGTATCAAGATGATATAGACAATCATTTTTTGTGTGAGGGAATTCAGCTTTCCCAGATCTTTGAACGCACCAAAGACGATAACATTCCGGGAATGTCAATCGAGGACAGGGAATTCTTAGAAATCATGGAGAAAAAGTGCCATAAAGACGAGACCGGACATTGGTCAGTTCCTTTACCGTTCAAGTCGAACAGAGATAGACTACTTAACAACAAAGAACAAGCGTTGAAAAGGACATATTCATTGCTGACATCATTTAAACGTGATCATGTGAAAATGAACTTAGCCATAAAGTTTATGGAAAATGTGTTTACTCATGGATTCGCAGAGGAAGCACCAGAGATTCAGGAGGGAGAGGAATGTTGGTATCTTCCTATCTTTCCAGTATTCCATCCTAAAAAGCCTAACAAGATCCGTATGGTTTTTGACTCTTCGGCTATTTATCAAGGACATTCATTGAACTCTACCTTGCTACCAGGACCAGATCTTACTAATAATCTACTAGGTGTCCTTTTACGTTTTCGTAAGGAACGTGTAGCCATCACAGGATATATAGAACAGATGTTTCATATGTTTCACATTGACAAAGAACACAGAAATTTCGTTCGTTTCATTTGGTTTAGAGACAATGATCCTACTAAGCCTTTTCAAGACTACAGAATGTGTGTACATCTATTCGGGAATTCACCATCACCCGCTGTCGCCACATACTGTCTTCATAGATGCGTAGAGGAACCATGTGATATAGATGGGAAATATTATGTTACAAGAAACTTTTATGTCGACGACGGACTGTCATCTTATGATACAGACAACGAAGCCTTAGAAATCCTGTTTCGGACACAGCAGATTCTAAGAGATAGAGGCAAAATTAGATTTCACAAATTTGCTTCCAACAGCCAAATTGTCATAGATTCTTTACCACCAGAGGACAGAGCAAAAGATTTGAGTGATGTGCATTTAGATCTACATACAACGCCTACACAGAGAAGTTTGGGTCTAAGTTGGAATTTATCACTGGACGTATTTACCTTTCCAACAGATCTCAAAGATGTTCCAGAAACTAAGCGGGGTGTGTTATCTTGTTTACATAGCTTGTATGATCCTATAGGATTTCTGTCACCTGTCATCTTGGCCGGAAAATTTATTTTTCGGGACATTACGCAACTTCAAATTGGATGGGATGATCCTCTTCCTAAGGACATACTTCAGCACTGGCTGTCATGGCGAAGTTCACTTCATCATCTTTGTAATGTGAAGATAGCGAGACAATATGTACCAGTATCTTTAAAGAGTGCTGAAAGGATTGAGCTCCACACCTTTGCAGACGCGTCAGTTCAGGCTATATCTGCTGTCACATATATCAAGGTTATAAACAAGGGAACAACTTACCTAGGATTCGTGACTGGAAAATCTAAACTGGTCCCTCATCATGGTCATACAGTCCCAAGACTGGAACTCTGCGCCGCTCTCCTTGCTACTGAGATTGCTTCATTTGTTGAAAGCCAACTTGATATTCAGATTCACGACATGAGATTTTACACTGACAGTCGTGTTGTTTTAGGCTACCTGTACAACAAGACCAGGAGATTTCATACATATGTGTCAAACCGAGTCCAACGGATACTTACCAATTCAAAGTCAGAGCAGTGGACCTTTGTGACATCAGACCAGAATCCAGCTAATATAGGAACACGTTCTATTCCTGCAAATGAACTTGCAACATCTTCATAGTTAACAGGGCCAAAGACTATTTTGAATCATGACCAACAAGATTCTTCAAAATACCCATTATTGGACCCAGATAATGACTGTGAAATCAAAAAGACTGTCACTGTTGTAAAAGCAAATAAACGTCATGGATTGAACACAAACATGTTCACAAGATTTTCAACCTGGAACTCTTTAATTCGAGGACTATCATTCATGCGTAGTGCTATTCGCCAGAAACTCAAGCTCCGAGAGCTCAGTCAAACAAAGCTTTACCAAATTATGGAAAAGATTGTTATCAAAAGTGCACAGTTTGAAGCTTATGGACAGGACATAGAGAGACTTAAAGAGCATAAACCAGTCACTAACGGCAGTCCGCTACAAAGTCTGGACCCATATCTGGATAATGAAGGTCTTCTTCGAGTAGGCGACAGGATTCTCACTGGAGACATGTTAGCCGGAGCTAACGGACCAATTATTGTTCCAAAAAAGTCGCATGTGGCACGATTACTTATAGAACACTATCATCAGAAATCTAAACATCAAGGACGTCACATTACAGAAGGTGCTGTAAGATCTGCAGGTTATTGGGTCATGGGTGCCAAGAGACTTGTATCATCATTATTAAACTCCTGTGTAATTTGTAGAAAGTTACGACGCAAAGTGGAAACACAAAAAATGGGGAACTTACCTGATTTTCGATGCAAGCCATCACCACCATTCACTTATGTGGGAGTCGATACTTTTGGACCCTGGGAGGTAACAGCTAGGAAGACAAGAGGAGGAGTTGCTAATGCTAAAAGATGGGGAATCTTATTCACATGTTTGACGAGCAGAGCAGTGCATATTGAACTGGTGGACGAGATGTCATCCAGTGCCTTCATCAATTCCCTAAGACGTTTTATTGCAATACGTGGCAAGGTCACCGAATTTCATTCTGACAGAGGGACTAATTTGTTGGGAGTACAGATGCACTTAACATTAATGCTATCAACATAGAGTCTCAAACAGTGAAGAAGTTTATGGTGGAAAATGGATCTACTTGGATATTTAACCCACCATATGCATCCCATATGGGAGGGATATGGGAAAGGATCATTGGAACAGCTCTCAGAATTTTAGACGCAATCATCATGGAGTCAAAGAAACCGCTTACACATGATGTTTTGAATACTTTTATGTACGAGGTTTGTGCTATCATCAACAGTCGGCCATTAACTAATGTGTCTGTGGATCCAACACAACCATCAGTTCTTTCCCCTTCAGTGTTGCTAACACAAAAGACTGACGTCGATTATGGACCATTTCAAGCAATTGATGTGAAAGACATGTACAAATCATCATGGAAACACACTCAAGTTTTAGCCAACCAGTTTTGGAAAAGATGGCAGCAAGAATATCTTTAGAGTCTTCAAAGCAGGCGGAAGTGGACTTGCGCTAAGGAAAACATCAAAGTTGATGATGTAGTGCTCTTAAAAGATTCAGACACTGTAAGATACGAATGGCCCATGGCAGTCGTTCAACGAACTTTCCCGAGTAAGGACGGTCATGTTCGGAAAGTGGAACTACGCACTAATAGAAATGAAACCTGAATTACTTGTGTGAGACCTATTACCGAGATTGTACACCTGTTTACACCATCAAGAGTGACGTTAGGAAACGTCAGGCGGGGAGTGTGACGCCACCAGAATTCTCAGTGCCGTTTTCGGTTCGTCATTTATGCTGCGCCGTCTTCTTCCGGTTTATGTTAAACTGTCTGGGGTACACATTTTTTCTCGTGCGACTGGGTCGCAGTCCATCGACATTTTCCCCCAACAGCGTCTGGGACGCTCACTGGTTCCGTGGTGCAACGATGTATGTGTATTTTCTTATTTGTAGAGTTTGTTTGTATGTGTATAAAATTATTTTCTATTATTTTTCGGAAAACTTTACTAGGATTTTTGGCATTGAGTGTAAGATATATGTATGAGAGTGAATTCTAAATTTTCTAATTGTAAGTCAAAATATTGTTTTATTATTTCAGTTGTTACCGTCGTATGTCATATCATCATGCTACAAGTTTAATAAAGTATGAAAACTGCTGGGCGTCTTCACTCAAATCCTGTGGCAGAACAGTGTGCATCAATACGTTTTACCTACGTTTTTTATGCTGACTACACAGGTAAATACTTGGCAGCGATTCAAGTTTGTTTAGGGCCGTGTGCAAAATATACCTTAGACTCTTACCTATGCATTGTGACGTCATCCACTGTATAAATACGGCTTTTCTCCGACTTTCGGCTCATTCTACAGTCAGAGCCAGCTCCCTGCCAGGGGGGGTCATGGATTCTACTAGAGAAAAACAGTTACATGCTCAACGATTATTAAATTGGAAAAAAAGGGAAAGAGAATTAGATCGAATTCTTTATGAAAATAAAGATCGAGAATTAGAGCTCAGGAAAAGAAATGCTTAAATATTACAGAGAAGAGCTCACTTTAAACAACAACAACAACATCAACAACAACGACAACGACAACTACGGGAGAGAGAATTAGATCAAATTCTTGATGAGAAAAAAGAGCAAGAATTAAAGCTTCGGAAAAGAAATGCCAGACTATTACAGAGAAGAGCTCAACTAGAAAAACAAAGACAGCAACAGCAAAGGACTAGGGCGCATGAGGGGTCAAAGTTACCTATTCATTCACCACCCAAACCCAAGGCGATTTCCAAGTATTATCAGATGAGACTGCATAACAAAAAGGGCTCTACAAAATTTAAAGCGCATGAAAATAGATATATCGTCCATTTCAATGAATTTCCAGAAGAGGAAATACAGAATTCGTTCGGCGATTATTCAGAGACATGTTACAAACTTTCAGATCTAAAATGCAGTGTAATCCTAACGATTACCTCCGCCTGAACATACGTCACCCATCTTTGGATTCAGAGATTTGGTACGAGTTTACGCAATGTAAACATTTAAACGAAAACCTCATTTTAGACAAGATTGAAGCCGTTCAACAATCCAAAAAGGAGTTCAAACTGGGCGACGGCTCCCTGGAATTCGATCTGTTACACATCAAGTATCCCGAGGGAAGTGGTGGAGACAGAACCAAACATCTACAAGTGAATAAGGAGACTTTTAAGAACAATAAGCAATACATCGTTCGGATCGTCAATCCCCATGATAAATTTTGTTTAGCTAGAGCCATCGTCGTCACTCGATTACACAGTCAAAAACCCGAACATCCAGACTCCGAATGGGATAAACGATGGAAACGCATGAGATTAGGAGATAGGCAATCCTTAGACCAGAAACGAGAAGCCATAGCCCTCATGGAACAGGCCGAGTGTGATATCACTCAAGCTTGTGGATATGCAGAGTGGACGAAATGACAACAGGTGTTAGCTCCTCAGTATCGACTGAAAATATTTCAGTTCAAATCTACTTCAACTAAACTCACCTTAGAGCCTATTTAAAAAGGTTGGGGAGACGGAACTTATTTGAACATTTTGTTAGACGACAATAATTACGATGCCATCCTATCGATGCCGGGAGTAACGGGGAACCCCTATTACTGTGATCATTGCGACGTGGGGTACAGGACTGTCACAGAACATCGGTCCAAGTACCCTCATCGCTGTAAATATTGTTAATATTGTTTAGGGCGCCCTAAATGTCCCAAAGACGGGAGCAACATTCGATGACAGGAATGCAATGGAATTTTTAAGAACAGGACCTGCTACGAAAATCATTTAAGACTCCATAGTAAGAAGACCACCACTACTGTCTGCAATTTAATGGGGCTATGCGACAAGTGTCATTCCTGGATGCCTAAGAAATTATTCCCTCATCACAAGTGCGGAGGACAGAAACAGTGTAAGATCTGTAAGAAAATCGTCGATGCCGATCATCAGTGCTACGTACAACAGAAGCCCCAGAAGAAGAAGAAGAAGGGGAAAGACACCTTACAGTTTTACATCTATTTCGATTTCGAATGCACTCAGGAACCGGCATTCACATCCCTAATCTGTGTGTGGCACACTGCGTCTGTCAACATTGCAATCAGTTAGACATAGACCAGCCCTGTCCTCATTGTCAACACATGGGACCCCGTCAGCACCTATTTCAAGGGCCAGACACCTTAAAGAAGTTCATGGACTGGTTATTACAACCCACTACAGGTACTAAGAATTCCACTTTAGTACACGACGAGGCCATGGGCATCGCCCATAACTTCAAAGGCTACGACGGACAATTCATTTTGAATCACCTGGTGCATTCCTCTTGCCTGAAACCTAACGTCATCATGAACGGCAGTAGGATCTTGTACATGGAAATATGCGGACTGAAATTCATCGACTCGTATAGTTTCTTACCATTTCCTTTGGCTAAGATGCCCTCCTCTTTCGGACTAGACGAATTGAAGAAAGGCTATTTCCCCCACTTTTTTAATACGGAACAGAACCAGAATTACGTAGGACCTTATCCACCGGCAGCTTTCTACAATCCGGACGAAATGTCTATCAGTGGACGACGGGCTTTTTTTGAATGGTACGAACAACAGAGGGGGAAAGTGTTTGATTTCCAGAAAGAGTTTGTAGAGTATTGTGTCTCGGACGTCGACATTTTACGCCGATGCTATGCAAAGTTTAGAGCCACCCTCAAGACTTTGGTCAATGTGGACCCTCTCCAGGAATCCATCACTTTTGCCAGTGCTGCTAATTTAGCCTACCGTCGACAATTCATGCATGAATACACCATTGCCATCATTCCTAACCTCGGGTATCAACCGGCACGACAATATTCGGCTAAAGCCTGTCGGTGGCTCACCTGGATGAGTCAACAGACTTGATGTCACATACAACATGCCAGAAACGGGGGCGAAGTCCAGATCGGAAATTATACCGTCGACGGATACCAGGAAGCGACTCGCACCGTCTACGAATTTTAAGGGTGCTATTGGCACGGATGCCCCACCTGCTACCCCAGTTTACAGACCGAAACTCATCCTCATCGGACCCAATTTACTTACCAGCAATTACACGAAGAAACCCTCAGAAGTACTTTGTCTTTGGAAGATATGGGGTATACCGTCCGTAGTATCTGGGAGCACGATTTCGATCAGCAAGTGCAAAAAGATGTGAGTTTACAGCATTTTGTAGGAAACCTGGACATTCCCGATCCTTTGAAACCTCGAGAAGGCCTGTACGGAGGCCGGACCAATGCCACCAGATTATATTGTGAGGAAGGGGACATGAGATACGTGGACGTTTGTTCCCTATACCCTTACGTGTTGAAACACAGACCTTTTCCCGTAGGGCATCCCGAGATCATCACAGATGAGTTCCAGGACGTGAGAATTATTTCGGTCTCATTCACTGTCGGGTCTTACCTCCCCGAGACCTCTATCACCCCGTATTACCTTATCGGACGGGAGGCAAGTTATTATTCCCCTTATGTCGCACGTGTGCCGAACAACAGGACTCTACTTCTCAAGATCGATGTCAACACACCGACCAGGAACGCAGTCTCACGGGTATTTGGGTGACGACCGAATTACATAAAGCCCTAGACATGGGATATAACTTAGATCGAATCTACGAAGTGTGGCATTTTAAAGAAAGCAGTCAAGAGTTATTCAGATCTTACATCGATACCTTCCTCAAGATCAAACAGGAAGCGTCCAGATTTCCCCCCGACTGTAAGACCTCAGAACAAGAACAAGATTACATTCGACAAGTCTTATACAAAGAAGGATTCATGATGGACATTCTCAGTATCGAGAAGAATCCAGTGAGAAGAACCATTGCTAAACTCTTTTTAAATTGCCTGTGGGGAAAATTTGCTCAACGTTTGTTATTACCCAAAACCAGATACTTGGACGAAGAAGAGGAAATACAGCAACTCTTACAAGATTCGACTCTCGACATTAAGGGCATGCGACTCTTGGACAATAAAGAGGACCCCAGAAAGGACAAGATGCTGGTGAATTATCAAAACAAACAGGAATTCGTAGAAGACTGTCCCATGGGAAACGTGGTCCTGGCTTGTTTTACCACTGCGCATGCCCGCTTACACCTCTACGAGACTTTACAACCTTTAGGAGATCGGGTCCTTTATTTCGATACGGACAGTATCATTTACCAACATCGGGAAGGAGCCTTTAGTCCTACCTTGGGTAATAGTTTAGGAGAATGGACCGACGAAATAGACGGGGATCACATCATCAAATTCTTGTCGGCAGGCCCTAAAAATTATGATTACCGGACGGCCAAAGGAACCGAGGTTCATAAAGTCAAAGAAATCACTCTCAACCATCGAACCTCCCAGATCGTGTGCCAAGAGACTTTAGAAAAAATGCTCAAAGGCGAAATAGAGGAAGTGACAGTACTTTATCCCAACAAAATCCAGAGGACTGATTATCATGAGGTGTTGAGCAAACCATTAGAGAAAAAGTATAGAATTGTGTATGATAAGAGACAATTATTACCCTCTTATAACACTTTACCTTATGATTATTGATATGTTGATATGTTTGACTTTTTTGAATTAAAAAAAATTGAATTGTTGTTTTATGTGTTGTGGTTTTTTTTCCTTCTCTATAAAAAAAAGGGGGGGGGGGGCAATACAAATCAAAAGTTCAGTCATGACTGAAAAATTGCCAGATCAACCCATGCGTTATCCCCAGTATGCTCGGCTCTCAAATAGAGAAGCTACTTTTGAGCAGGGATGGCCAGAACCTCTCTTAGGAAAAATACCAGACCTAGCTCGAGCCGGGCTTTACTACAGGGGAGTGAAAGATAACGCTACCTGTTTTCATTGTGGAATGATTTTTAGTAAATGGGATCCCGAGGACGATCCTTGTGTAGAACATGCTTATTGGAACCCCAATTGTCCTTACATCAATCTGTATAAGGGACGAGGATGGGTGATGAATGTGTTTATTGCGTGTTTAGATCAGCAGGGATATAAACCTTTACCTGAGATTAAACCTCTACTGAACCCAGAACCAGACGTCCAGGCTCGAGGAAAATGTCACATTTGTTTAGACCAGGAATTACAAATCGTTTTTCTACCTTGCGGACACGTATGCTGCTGTGCTTTGTGTGCTCCTTCTTTTCATTTTTGCCCCATTTGTCGAGGTGAGATTCAACAGTCCAAACGCCTATTTCTGTGTTAACTATAAATAAGACCCTGAACCCAACTTTTCCTTCATTGATCAACATGTATTCCGAGGAGACACCCCTCCCTTCTTTTCAATTGAAACACGAGTTTACCATGGTGGTTGCTGGACCCTCGAAATCGGGCAAAACAGAATTCGTCAAGACATTAGTGAACAATAGAGACTGGATCACCCCCATGCCCGAAAAAATGGGGTTATCGGGAATGGCAACCCGCTTACACTTCTTTAAAAGAGAAGGTATCTTTCATCCGAAATATTCCAGAAGACGACGAGAAATTAGTAGCCAATTTGAGTGTGCCCCATTTACTCATTTTTGACGACATGATGGGAGGAAAAGCCATCGAATCGATTGTGGATTGGTTTACCCGCAAAGCGCATCATCGGAATACCACTTTGATTTACATCACTCAGAATTTATTTGATCGAGCTGCCTCTCATCGCACCATTAGTTTGAATGCTCATTATTTAGTCTTATTCAAAAATCCCAGAGACAAATCTCAGATCAGTGTGTTGAGTCGTCAGCTAGCTTTACCTCATTTGATGTCTGCTTATCAAGAAGCCACCCAGATACCTCACGGATATCTTCTCGTGGACTTGAGTCCCCATACCCCAGACCAATACCGATTGAGAAGTCGAATGTTTGAAATGTTGACTGTACACATGCCTCAAGAGTATAAATAAAAGTGTTTCACACTCTTCTGGGTCATTGTTCATTTCCATCTCATCATGGCTCTATCAGCCAAGAGTAAATTAGTGAGAACCTTACGACGTTTACAGCGGGAACGAGATCCCGCGAAGCGAACCCATTTAATCGAATTAGGGCGTAAAGCCTTATTGAATTGGTTTGCCATCGGAGCTCGCAATTTAATGAAAGGGGTCTTACCTATCAATAAACAGACCCAAAAGTTTATTAATAATCATCGTCAAGATTTAAGAATCATAGCCGATCAATCGGCCAGTGATGAAGACAGAAAAACAGCTACTTTAAAACGCGGAGGAGCTGGATTTCTAGGTGGAGTCATCATTCGTCATTTATTTAAATGGAATAGTCCTAAAAAACGCCGGGTTCGTCGTTTAAAGAGTGTAGTGGTAAGAGTCGATAATAAGAAACAAAGAGTGTTTCCGGATTGGATGGTCCGTGTCGGAGGAGCAGGTCAAAAGAGCAGAAAAAAGAAGGAGAAAAGCCCCTCCTAAGAAGAAAAAAGCCCCACCCAAGAAAACACCAGCAGGGAAAAGGCGAAAATCTGATCCTCAAACTCTAGCTCAACGTAAAGCCATGCCCGAAAGTCTAAAAAACGAAATCAATCAGTATTATAAGGAACAAAGACAAAAGACCACAGGAGAATTGCTCAAGAAACAATCAGAACTAAGAATGGATCGTGCTATGGGACCCATAGGTAGTCAAAGAGCCAGCGATTTAGAAGTGTTTCCTCGTGTGAATGTGGGCGTTCCCTCCTCCTCCTCCCCTGGAATTAAAGTCCCCATTCATGCCCCTAAAATCACACGCTTTCAACCCTTGACGGCCTCGACACCTCAACTTCCTAAAGGTCTGAGATATACATGCCGATATTGTGGAAAAATTTATGTCAGGGAGAAAGCGAGAGATAAACACGAGAGCGACAAACACAGAGGGTTTGCCCCTCCTTAAGACTATAAAAGGGAGTGACATGAGAGACTTCTCTTCATTGTTTTCAAAGATGGTCAAGATGAAAAAGGGATGTTGTACGCGATTAAGAGCGCATGCCCCTCTTTTAAGAGTGTTATCAGACCCTCACTATTCCTCGTCTTTAAAAACGGGGATTTTAAAACATTGTTCTGGAGATTGTATCATGAAAATTTGTGAGATCGTCTACAACCTATTAAAAGGGGTGTTACCTTTCAATTCGGCTCAGAGACGAAAACTAGCTCCCAAGAAACACATCTTAAGGAGACTGGTCCGACCCCAATCCATACAGAAAAGACGAGCTTTATTAGTACAACAAAAAGGAGGAGGTCTTTTACCCCTTTTAATCTCAGCAGCACCTTTACTGTTGGATGCCGGACATTCTGTCTATAAAGCCATTTTAAAGAAGAGGAACAACAACATACAAAAATGAGTCGTAAAATGCTGTTAGTACCTGAAATTCTGTTGAATGAACTCAAAGGTAAACTCCCCAAACCTCCAGAATTCCAATCTACTCTGAGTATAGGTCAAGAATTGGACCAGATTACCAGACGTGAAGATTTAAATCCAGAAGAAAAAGTGGATTTATATGGTGAAGAACTTCATCGGTATAGGAATTATTTACAACAAGCGAGAGAGCCAGGGAAAAAAACCTCAGCCCCTGCACCCGTAGCCCCAGCAGCAGCAGCAGCCCCAGCCCCCGCAGCAGCTCCAGCAGTAGCAGCAGCACCACCACCAGCAGCTCCAGATCCCGAGATCGATCAACAAATCATTCAAAGCGTGAATAAACCCATACAAAGAAAAGCTGAATTATTATTAAGTCATTCAAAGAAAACCAACGTATTGACTTGGGATAAAGACGGAGAAATCAGTTATCGAGGTCAAAAAGTGCCCGATTCTAACATTGTGGATTTAATGGCTGATAGCATGAGATCTAAACCTCTCAAAAGGCACCGGTTGCCTAAAGGAATAGACGAATTTGCTCAAGCTTTAAAAGAGACCCGTACTCCCATGGTTTACTTGCAAAATCAAGACCTTATAAAAGCCATGCAAAAACCACCAAAAATCAGTAGTCCTAAAGGGGCTTTGAGTGACGAGGACGAAGAAGAAGAGAGGGATTTCATGATGCTTCATCTTCTTTTTTGACCCCTATTAGTCGACCTGTAGAGGCAAGATCAAGGGTGTTAAAAAAATTCATACCTAAATATAGTCCCTATTGAGCCCGAAAGCAATTAATTATAAAAGCCCAAGAAGACGCCAATAAGAAGAAATTAGAACAAATCGACGAAAATTGGCTATCATTGCCTAAGAAATGAAGAAGAAGAAGAAGGCAGTAGAAGACATTTTAACAGAGATTTATTACGATCCTAAGAGAGGATATGGAGGCATATAGACTTTGTATCGTCAGGTCAAAAGTCTGGGGCATAAGATTTCTTTGAACACCATACGAAAATAAATGGTTAAAAGAGCAAGATACCTATACCTTACATAAACCCATTCATAGAAAATTCCGGAGACAACAGACCAGAGTGACGGATATAGACGAACAATGGCAATTAGATTTAGCCGATGTGTCCAGTTTAAAGAAACACAATGACGGCTATACTTTTTTATTGTGTGCCATTGGCGTCTTATCTAAATATGCTTGGGTGGTACCTCTAAAACAGAAAACGGGGAAAGAAATGATTCGAGGATTACAAGAGATTTTCCGACAAGACGGTCGACGTCCCGTCCGCATTCAATCGGATCAAGGCAAAGAATTTACCAATCGAGAATTCTTACAGGCGTTTTAATCCATTCATTTCTTTACCACTCGCAATACGGACACCAAAGCCAGTATCGTGGAACGATTTCAGAGAACCCTCAAAGCACGCATGTGGCGATATTTCACTCGGAATAAGACCAGACGGTATTTAGAGATCTTACCGGATTTAGTGTATGCTTACAATCATACTTATCATCGCAGTATCCAAAGAACCCCAGCTCAAGTGAAGCCCTCGAATGTGTTAAAAGTCTGGAAAACTTTATATGGGGAATCATCACCTAAACCAAAACCCCCCAAGTTTAAAACAGGAGATAAAGTGCGCATCAGTAAAGCTAAACGCACTTTTGAAAAAGGATATTTACCGAACTGGACCACGGAAACATTTACCATTGCTCAACGAGTCCCAGGTCGGTATCCTTACGTGTATCGAGTACAAGATTATAACCAAGAGGAATTAGAAGGGACTTTTTACGAGAAAGAATTACGACAGATCATTAAAAAAGACGACGTGTACGAAGTGGAGGAAATCTTGGGGTATAAAAAGCGACGAGTCGGGAAGAATAATCATTCAAGAAGTTAAAGTCCGGTGGAAAGGATATCCCCCTAGTTTCGATTCATGGATTCCCCAAACGGATCTTATCAAATATCTCCTCATTGGAGATTTTGTGGAGAGAATATTCCTCGAGAAGAAATCGTGTATTTTGCACAATTATTCATTTGTATTTCCCTCATCATCACCAGTGTGGTCATGTTAGCTTTACACGATTCTAACCGAGAATATTGGATGGTCTGTGTGAGTTCTTCGGTCGGTTACATCATGCCTAGTCCTACTATGATGCATCATACACCTACGGTCAAGAAGACGAATTCACCCAGTTAATCCCGGAATCTAAAAATAGATACACCCCTCTATATAAAAAGGAGACACCCAAAGCCTAAGAGGATCATTTCTGATCTGAGTGAGGGACAGAGCACACATCATGGAATTTTTAAGCTCAGAGTATCGTTGGAAAATAGTAGAACCTGAAGGTTCTACTCACAAAGGAGAATGGATGAAAAACAAAGAGACATGTATTCAAGATATCTTTGATAAGAATCCAGGATAAACAGGTCTTAATGAAATCTACCTGTATAAGAGATTCAAGTTACCGGAGCGCCAAAGAAGCAAACACATGGTCTTAATAGGACCCAGATCACCTAAATATGGAGAATTCAAATGGAAAGTCAATTACATCTTGACCATGTTTACATAACTTGTAGTGCTCTGTTGGTACAGTGTTTACTTAACTTGTAGTGTCAGGTTGGTACTGTGTTTACTTACCTTGTAGTGTCATGTTGGTACTGTGTTTACTTACCTTGTAGTGTCATGTTGGTACTGTGTTTACTTACCTTGTAGTGCTCTGTTGGTACAGTGTTTACTTAACTTGTAGTGTCAGGTTGGTACTTTCTTTACTTACCTTGTAGTGCCATGTTGGTACTGTTTTTCCTTACCTTGTAGTGCTATGTTGGTACTGTTTTTCCTTACCTTGTAGTGCTATGTTGGTACTGTTTTTACTTACACTGTAGTGTCAGATTGGTACTGTTTTTACTTACATTGTAGTTTCATGTTGGTTCTGAATTTTTTTACTTTGTAGTGTCATGTTGGTACTGTGTTTATTTACCTTGTAGTGTCATATTGGTACTGTGTTTACTTACCTTGTAGTGTCATATTGGTACTGTGTATACTTACCTTGTAGTGCCATAATGGTACTGTGTTTACATCATTGAAGTGCCATATTGGTACTGTGTTTACTTACCTTGTAGTGCTATGTTGGTACTGTGTTTACTTACCTTGTAGTGACAGGTTGGTACTTTCTTTACTTACCTTGTAGTGCCATGTTGGTACTGTGTTTACGTACCTTGTAGAGCCATGTTGGTACTGTGTTTACTTACCTTGTAGTGTCATGTTGGTAGTGTGTTTACTTACCTTGTAGTGTCATGTTGGTAGTGTGTTTACTAACTTTGTAGTGTCATTTTGGGACTGTGTTTACTTATACCTTGTAGTGCCATGTTGGTACTGTGTCTACTTACCTTGTAGTGGCATGTTGGTACTGTCTTTACTTATCTTGTAGTGTCATATTGGTACTGTGTATACTTACCTTGTAGTGCCATATTGGTACTGTGTTTACATATCCTTGTAGTGCCATATTGGTACTGTGTTTACTTACCTTGTAGTGCTATGTTGGTACTTTGTTTACTTACCTTGTAGTGCCATGTTGGTAGTATGTTTGCATACCTTGTAGTGCACTGTAGAACATTAACAAATTTTCTAAAAGTCAACTGTACATTCGACGTAGATTTATATGTATGAATAATTGATTAACTTGATTTCTCGATCCGAGAAATTCAAACTAATTTAACAGCGGGTTATAAGGCATTTATTTTTCTTAAGTTATAACGAGAAAATAAAAAGAAGAGGAAGAAAAATGTGTTGAATTGATTTTCAGTGTATCGAATGGTGTACTAGTGAAACTGACGAAAGAAATCTAAACTAAATACCTTTTAAATTCATGCTTTATATAGTTTAAAAATACATTTGTTATTCCGTACGTTTTGCTAAATCGTAGTTTTAATGCTTGCTTAACACGTGAATTATGATATCGCATCTATAAATTACATGTAACTTTTTGTTCATCTGATATATTTAGATTTCATTTATAGTATTTACACATTGAAAGTTCGTTATAAATATATACCGGACATTTTCTAAAAAAAAAATACACTACATATAATAGATCTTTTTCACGGTCAGAATTTTGGAGCGAGTATGATTTTTATCAGAATAAAGAAAAAGGCAAATAATGATTGTTCTCCCGACCCGATAATAATATATTAATATAGGCCCCCTATTTCACACACATGTACGCTTTGTCTTTAAAAAATTTTAATTATTTATTTATTTTATTTATGATTTTTCAATTTACGTTTTACATTAAATAATTCAAAATTTACATCAAATAATTGATCATCTTGGGCGTGTATATAGAAAATCTTCCTTCTGGATGCACACATTGAAGTCATTCCGCCCTAATGGTATTAACAAACTGAATGACTTCACCAGAATGAACGTGAATTAGACCCGATTCCTGATGATACTTAACAAGATTATTCTTTCAATTTAGTATAACTCTACAGTAAGTTTGGGTTATTAACTCTCGAACAACCCACCTAACCATGTATTGCTTACGCCTTTATTAATTATTTTTTCCCAATAATTAGTCCTAAAACATTTCAAAATTTATAATAGATGATAATTCATATGTTTAAATATACATTCTATATTATATTTCTATGATTATTCTTCGTCAAGTATAGTTTCGCCATTTTGAGAGAATGAAACAATGTACGATTTACTAAATGCCGTGATTAATTTGCATAATTAATTCGTTCAATTAAGTAAATCGCACTTCACCTGAGTTTACAGTTATGATCTCTTTCTCTCTCTCTCTCTTTAATCTTGATGTTTCTTGTATCTGAATTGTATTTAAATATTGGGGACGTTCATATTCTTGAATTGTTAGTATCTTGAGATTATGAAATATTACAATAATTGTCGAAGACCAACTACATTTATTTCCTCTTCTTTTTGTCAGTAAAAATTGTAATATCAATTGAATTCCATTTTTATGCATTGACTGATGTATTTATCCAATTTATTTACCAAATGGACTTTAAATACTGGTATAAAAACCTAAAGAAAATACCTGATTATTCTTTGTCAGTTATAGTTACACCATTTTGAGAGAATTAAACAATGTACGATTTACTAAATGTCGAGATCAATTAGCATAATTAATTCGTTCAATTATGGAAATCGCACTTCACCTGAGTTTACCCCGATAAACCTTATTTCATAGCGGTCCGGATTTCTTTCTTTATTAGTGTATATTCATGTATTCATGTATAATTCTACGTGGAAATTAAAACACAATAATTAATTGCCTTAAGAAAAAAAGAACATAAATATATAAATATGCAACCCGGAGGATTAAAATAAATAAATATTAAATAATATTTTTATAATCATAATAGATTATTTTACACAGCATATTCACACGTTTTGCTTGTATGTACAGGGTTTGCAATTATATCGAATTAAATCAACACGTTCGATCTTATATCCCAATCGTCGGATTAATATGCTATTTTGATTGGTTGATGCGCTGATTGGTTAATCGCTAATCCTGATTGACAGCTCTCTAAAGAAATATCGAACCTGCGTTCGCTCTCTGGGACCGCTACTGAATTTAGGGTTCGCTCTCTGGGTCCGCTTCGGACCCCTAGCGAACCCGGAGCGGACCCAGAGAGCGAACCCGGGGTCCGCTCCGGGTTTGCTTTCTGTTAGGTTGTGTCCGGTCGGTACTGTAAGTTGCAGTGCGTAATACACAGTGCAGTGATTGATTACATCCATGTTAATCTGCGTATGAATAGATAACCTTGACCACCATTTGCATTGTTAGTTTCGTATGCTATATGTTCCTTAGTATTACTTCGTAATGTAATACATGTAAGCTATTAATAGTATTCAAGTTTACAGTTTAAATACTGATTTTTTTAGTGCTCTAAATAACATTTTGCTCTAAATTTCATCAAATAAAGTTTCATCCAGGCCATGCCATAGGCGCTCCCCATGTAATTCTGTAAATGACGTATGATAAGTATATATAGGTCTACCCCTCTATAGTATAAAATATCCTATACTATAGAGGGGTAGACCTATATATACTTATCATACGTCATTTACAGAATTACATGGGGAGCGCCTATGGCATGGCCTGGAAAATGTAAAATCGCAGTATATGCAATAAGGCATGTATATTAAATTGTTTTACAATTATACACGATAAAGAAAACACTAACATTGTTTTTCTTAATATTTATTGCAAATATGCTTGAATCTTTACCGTAAAGACTACATGTTTGGTAATACAGGATATTTTTAAGCATGAAGATGCATAAGAAAAAACGGGAAATTATTGATTCGACTTTGGAAGAACCCCCGGATATCTTGAAGTCGTGTCCAGGTCCCCTCAACTTCGAGATGCTGATATTCCACTGTATTTGAACCTACTTGACTTAAATTAGTTCAGTGGTACCGGAGAAAATTATAGCTGAATATGAATTTTCTTTTATAAGTTAACACTGGATGAGATCAGCAAAATGTTATATATTTTTTTAAATTCATTATTATACTGTGGTATATATACAATTCAGTTACCACCAGTCCACTACATAATACAGTTGTCTGTATCACAATACTTCCAAGGTAATCCCCTTTCCTAAAACTAAAATATATTAAGTACAGAGTTAACCCCCTGCCCCTCATTTTTTTTACTGACGCCATAACAAAGGTCATTCCATTTTACAAATATTTCATAATAGTGATGGTTTTCATAAATTCATAATTTTTCATGTAAAAAAGCAGGTATTTTCTTAAATGGTAAATAAAGATATCTACTATACAAAATTTTTATTTACCCGACTATCAATTATAATCATTATAGCTGATGAGTGACTTTGGTTACATACATACCGTGAATACAACAAATTAAAATCAAACTTGATTTAAATTAAACTTTATAATTTGGGATGCAGTTATGTGACCGATCATGACCAACTTTTTCACGTTAGGCCCTCAGAAACAATCTAAGTTGGGGGATTTAATTTCATTTGGCCATATTATAACTTAATATCGGCAATATTATTGGGGGTGGGGCATACCCCCCTCCTCCTGGTTCCTCTTCACGCATAATCTTTTCTTTTTAGTTATAAAATACTAAAATAATGCTAACATATATAATCAATCAGAATTAGGGGAATTCAAATGTGCAAAAACACTTGCCAAGTGTTACATATTTTACTGCATGGTTAATTTATAAATGCTATACATTCTTCGGTAACTGTTGTAATGGTAAATTGTAAAAAAAATTCAATCACTCACCGTAATGAAGACCCTTGAAAACGCCAAAACTGGCTCAGGCTGCTCGAAGTTTGTAATTTTCTGCTAGTCTTCTGTACATTTTTATTGAAAACAAACTACCGTTTATTCCTCCTATGTTAGAGAGCTATACCAAAGGGAGGTAATTTGAAGCAAAAGTGACAGAAAATTATGGATTTAAATCAGTTATCATATATAAATGCTTTAGTTGCCTGCAATTTTTTTTCTTGATTCTTCTAGAACAAATACTGTTTAATAAATATTTTATGTTGATAAGCTTTAATGTGGTTGTAGATTTCTTATAAAGTACTTCAAATTTGCTGTTTTTTTAAAGCAAAACAAACCTCCAAAAAGTAGTTATATTTATCAAAAGGTGAAGATAATTTCAAAAATCAACAGTTGTTAAAATAGAGTATATTTATATAAATAAAATAATAATTTAAAAAGCTTTTTTCAATGACTAGTAATAAAAAAGTATTTGTTTAACCATAAATTCCAGTGTCATGATAAAGTACAAAACACGCTATCTGAAAGGCGCGTAGTTTCCATAGCAACAATGCGAAAAATTATTTTTTGCTTGCTATTTTCTATTATACCCTTTGTTCTGAAACTTTATATATGAGTTTTAACCAAATCTGTTTCTATGCCACTTTCCACATTTTTTAACTAAATGCTCGATGCTTGCTGATTTTGACTCTTAATTATCTAATTGCAGCTATTCACGAGAAAGGTATTTTACAGTGGAAAGAAGATGACAGACTTTTCCATGAATCTCACAACTTTTCGTCAATGCTAGAAAAAGTGAAGAATCAGACTCATGTGACGTTTGTTGGTGTCCCGGGATCTGGGAAAACAGCGACAGCTCGTCATATTGCCCTGATGTTACAACGGAAAGGATATGAGATTGTACCAATCAAAGACATCAGAAAGATAGAGGATTATTGTGATCCCAATAATCCACAGGTTTTTGTTATTGATGATGTGGTTGGTGTCTTTGGACTTCAGACCACGAAACTAAATCTTTTGACGGATTATAAATATGGAATTATGAAGCCTGTAATGCCAAAGTCAAAAACTCTCATGACATGTAGAGAGGCAGTGTATAGGGAATCATTAGGGTCCAGTTTATTTTTTACAGATGAAAAAAATATTGTATTGTTGCATGATGATGTTAATGCTTTAACGAATATGGACAAAAAATGTATATTGAAAATGTACAACATAGATGTAGATCTGTTGTCTCCTGCTTGTTTGACATCAGCATCAAAAATGTTTCCATATCTTTGCAAAATGTTTTCATCAGAAAAGAAATTCCAATCATATGGTCCTGCATTTTTTGAAAATCCGGTGCCATGCATTTTGACGGAACTTGAAGAAATGAAAAGACAAAACAAAATCCATTATGTTTCTTTGGTTTTATGTATGATGAACAATAACAAATTATCAGAGGGAATCCTTGATGAAGCAGAGAAAGAATCGGCTATTCAAAACTTGAGTGAAATAAAACAAAGCGTTCTGAAGAAATGCAAGGTCAGCAGTCATACTGATAATTTCAACTTTGTTGATGCAATGTCTGAAATGGAGGGCACATACACAAAACTCAATGGTAATCAGTATAGTTTTGTTCATGATTCCATGTTCGATATTGTTGCTCATCATTTTGGTTCCCAGTTTCCAGAACTCATCTTAAAGTTCATGAGTAGCTATTATATTGCTAACAATGTAAAAGTTAAGGAACCTCTAATACAGATATTGGACAATAAACACATAGGTGAAAATGTAGTCGACAGTGGAAAGTGTGAACAAGGGGAAAACAATGTTGCAGTCAGGAAAGAAAAGAACGCTGAAGTAGAGTTATTTGATCTCTGTATAAAACTAGAAGAGAAACATTATCCAATGCTGGCAGAGCGGTTGTACAGGGATATAGAAAACATGGAACTGTATGATGTTTTTATGAACAATGTTTTAAAGGAGCCTAAGGTTTATCAGGCTTTTAAGGATGTTTTAAAGACAAAGTCTGATACAGAGTTGGAGTCGTTATTTCTGTCAGAGCGTGAGGTGAGTAACACTGAACGGTGGTTGCTGCCATGGTTGGAAATATTACCTACATTTATAATGGAGGACAGAAAAGAAACACTGGAGAATAAGAAAAGGGAAGTGTATGGACTGAAATACACTTTGAGAGTTATCTGTTGGGTGATTTATTATGGACACAATAAGATTTTACAATATATTTTGAAACGAACTGAAAAGAAAGAAACAGGGCCTGTTTTGTTTAGGAACATCACAGAAACTGAAATTCCCGAAGAATACCTTCTAATTTTACTGGGCTGCTACAATGGTGATTTAGAGACTGTAAAAATATTTGTTGAGGTATATCAATAATGACACTCTTAACATGGTTTACAGCTTTTCGTTTAGGGGAGCGTGTCAGGGTGGACATGTAAGAATGGATAAGGAGCTGTTAAAGCGTGCTTATGGAACATTTGATATTACACCACTGATGGCAGCATGTGGAGGTGGATATAAAAGTGTTGTTATGGAACTGATAAAGGCAAAGGCTAATGTGAATAAAAATATAGGAATTCATACACCGCTCTCATTAGCATGTAGTAAGGGACATGCAAGTATAGTACAGGATCTGATAAAGTCGGGTGCCAAAGTCAACCCTCCAGTTCCTTCTGAAATGCATGATTACAAAACACCACTTGAAGCCGCATGTGAGAGTGATCAATCGAGTATTGTAACAGATTTGCTAGAGGCAGGGGCTGGTGTCAATCTTGGAAGTTTTTACACAACGCCCTTAATAATAGCATGCAAGCGTGGAAATATACGCATAGTACAACAGCTACTAGACGCAGGGGCCGATGTCAATCTAAAGAGCGAAAGTGAAGGTTACACACCACTGTTAAAGGCTTGTGAGCGTGGACACATGAGTATAATAGAGAAGCTGCTAGACGCAGGAGCCGATGTCAATCTAAAGAGCGAAAGTGAAGGTTACACACCACTGTTAAAGGCTTGTGAGCGTGGACACATGAGTATAATAGAGAAGCTGCTAGACGAAGGAGCAGATGTTAATACACAGGACTGGGCAGGGAGAACTCCTCTACATAACATACTTTTATATAGTACTGAGACTCAGGAACCTGTTAAACTGATGGTCAATGGTTATGGTGCAGACCCAACTATTTGTGATGAAGAAGGGTTATCATCAATTTGTATTGCATTAATCAAGAATAAATCTGAAGTTATAAAGCAATTATGTAACACTGGAAATTACGCTGAGTCATATAGACTGAAGTTGCATTTGTTTGACTGCTTAAGAGTCATAATACCAAGAAAGGTGATGTTAGATAGCAAGGATGATGTGGTGGTTAAAGGAGGAGGAGTGATGGATATGTATAATTTGGGATATAAGCATAAAGCTATCTTTAGAAGTAAAAGTGTTGTACTGAAACGTCTGCTAAATCTGGGTCTGGATGTTAACCAGTGGATAAAGAAGTATAATATTTTTTCTCGTGTTAATAAACCGGATGTCAACCAGTGGACAAAGGTCTATAATTTGGGTTATACGAGACCTCTTCTGTTTACACTGATTGATGAGGAATTGATATTTACAGATGTAGAGGATCTTATAGAGAGGGTAAGGATCCTTGTGGAGGCGGGAGCGGATGTCAATGTGAATTACAGGATGTATCGAGAGCGTTTAAGAAGAAAGAACTCCATTTATAAAGGCATGTATATCAGTAACCCAATCTTAGTTGATACAAGGTCTGTAGTAGACAAAAACGGCTTGTCTCTTCTTGAGAGGACACGGAGACTCATAAATGTACCTGGGTGCGAAAAGGTGTTGGGTGTATTGAGGAAACATGTAAGACGATACTCTGTGTGAAAAAATACATTTTACATCATATATATCTCAACAATATGGTGTACATAAAAATAATGTAACACTAGAATGTGTATATTTCTTGCATTCCAGGATGTGAATATTTGTTACATTACGGGACATGAATATCGGTGTTCATCCTAACAAGCATGATAATTTTTTTTTTCTTTTCAAAGCATAAAAAGGTTCTTATGCCATCTTTGAAATATTGTTTGCTTGTACTGATCCTACTCAGTGTACAATTATTGGGTCAGTAGGTAGGTGGGAAAATATTTCTTTCCAGAAAATTTCAACATATTTGTTGACCGGATATGAGGAATAAAAAGAAAAAGCATCGTGTCCTGGAATATTAAAAGAAAAGTTTTGAGCCAAGCGTTTTTTAATCAGTCGGTCGGGAGAAGGCAACCAAACAAAGATGGCTTTGTCTTTATGCATTATTTATTGAGTATGAATTTGAGCATCAATTCATTATATTTTGAATTCTGACTTATATCGCTGTAACATATTAATCAGCCCTAACTGTTATTGTGGACTTCTAGAAGATGCATATCATTTGTTTTTTGGTTTGTAAATATTGTGTAAAAGCAAGAACTTCCCTAATGAATAAGCTATTGTCATTTAATTATTTACATATTATGGATGTACATTTAATGCTATGGGGCTATGGTTCTCTTACTATTGATCAATATGCCGAATTTTCAAGACTATCCAAACTTTCTTAATGAAATTAATGTGGTCGTTTCTTTTTAAAATAAGTTTACTTTTTTTCTCTTACTATCTAAAATTATATTTGTACTATTAAGGAATTTATTTATTTGTTCCTTTCTTTTGCTACGATGTATGCAATTATGTAGTAGACCATGTGTATATATGTTTTTTTTAGCAATTTTATATTAGAAGAGCACTATCTAAGTTACAGATCTTGTGTCCGATTCTTTTTACTTTGTCAATAATAAAATATGTTAAATTCATCAATTCATTGGAGATTCCTTATACAACTAAGTTTCTAGGTAATTTTACTTTTTTTTAATCATACAGTTGACAACCAAATGTATTCATTGCTTTAGGTAGAATATGTTCATTCGTCATTGTATGATGTATGTTGTTAAACACATCATGTAATGTGCATGTTGATTATTAGGCATGTTGTAATTACATTGACAATAACGAGACTGTGAATATCAATGCACCAGGAACTTTTTTTAGTTATTTGCTTAATTTTAAAACTTTACTTTGAACTCCATTTTAATGGCTTATTCATTAATTTAATGATAGAAGAGTTGAGGGCATTACGTTTAAAATAAACGTTTTTGTTATTCATTGTAAATTGCATCGATGTATGAAAGATTTTGCTATGATAATTTTATGCATAAATTTGTTAAATAATTCTTACATATAAATGTCGTACTTTTTTTTCGTATTTTGGAGGTTGAAGTACAGCATTGTATTCTTGAATATTTACATTTGCAAATGTTTTTCTTTATATAACACTACTGAAAGCAAGCGTTTTTATAACTGTGTAAATACAGGTACGGGGTCAAGAGGTCATAGATGTGCGTTTGGATAAACGTTCGACGTAATCTACGTGACGTCATAAAGGGTCGACGCGCGTTTAGTGGATTTCATACATGCCGTTGGGTTTGAAAAATAACGCATTTCTCACGTTAAAAGTAACAATCAGGCAAATTTAAAGTATGAATAAGTCACAAATGTAAATATAAGTTATGAGGTATCATTTTTTGAGTTTTATTGAGATGTAAAACGGGTTGGCACATGATCAAATCTTTCATTAAGCCCTTCGGGCTTTATGGGATTTGATCACGTGACCAACCCGTTTTACATCTCAATAAAACTCAAAAAATGATACCTTACTTCTTAACTATGTAATTTAAATAAAAATTCTCCAACATATATTATCTCCACTATATAGCCCAGCTTGTATTATTAACGAGGTGTTTGAAAATATCTTGTTTGTTGTATGTGTGTTTTGTCTCACTTTTGTATTGACAAGTTGTTATCAAGCATGATTCATCTTCACGTCCGTCATGTTGGAACGTTTTCTCTAGATAAATTAGTTTGTTTTCTTGAGGATGTGTTTAATAAATATCGAGACCAATGTTATTCAAATTTTAAGTACAGATTGTAATTTTTATTTTTTTAATGTGAGATAGTGTCAATTCTTTTTTATTAATGAAAGATGTTCATTTCGTTCGAGTTACAATCATCATGTTGTAATCAAACATGATAATGTTTTTTTTTTAATTTCAAGTACTCGCCTCCACTATATGCACTATAAAAACAATGTAGACATTTTTTGTCTCCTTAAATAAATAATATATTGTTCAGTTATCTTAGTTTTTTACTCATCTCAGTTCTAGTAAGCCCTTTAGCTCACCTGAGCTGAGAGCTCCAATGAGCTTTTGTGATCACCTGTTGTCCGTCTGTAAACATTCCACATTTTCAGCTTCTTCTCCAGAACCATTATAGGCCAACAATTTTAACCAAACATGGTGCAAAGTTTCATGATTCTAAGCCAATATGTACGTGAGATATTCAAATAAAGCCATAAATTGTCAAAAGTAGGTCATCGTGACCTACTTTTTGGTCGTCACTCCCCGAAAACCAAGATGCATCAACTCACAAAGTTGATGATTCCAAGCCAATAATTATTCAAGATACTTAAATATAGCCATAAAACGTCACAAGTAGGTCATCATGACCTATATTTGGGTCAACGTTTTTTGCATCGACTTTGAAGTGACCTTGAGACCACGCCCTAAGCCCCAGGGTAATTCCCTCTGCAATTTTTAATCTTCGACATATCCTAATCCATGTAAGTTGGTGAAAATCTGCCTGGTGGTTCTGGAGAAGATTTTTTAGCAACCAGTACTTATGGTTTTGTTTTTCTGATTATCTCCCCTGGTTTTAGGGTCCCAACCCTTATTTTCCTATAAATGGTAGCCCTTGGGCCAAGGATATCCTGTGACAAATTTGAGACTGATTGGCCAAAGGGTTTTTGAGTTATGGCCCATATTCTAAAAAGTTAATTCACACCACACAAATGGCCATAGCATTAGCTCTTTGAGCCTTTGGCTCAGAAGAGCTAAGAAGCTAGATTCAAAGATGGATACCCAAAAGTGGAGCAGGCAGACGGACAGTCATACAGATGGTATAGACATCCAGATAAAAACACATGTGCAACTTCTAATCAGAGTAAATATGTTACAAATGTAGTTTAAAAACATCATTCTTCAACTTTAATTTAAATACCATGTGATAGAGTGATATTTTATTTATTTTATTATGTGAATATTATTTAATTATTTCAGCCACTTAATATTCACGCGTATTTTATTTTATTTTTAGAATCGCGCAACGTTCGATATTCGCGGAGTTTTTGCGTGCACCGCAATAAAATATTACAACACTACTTGGTTTTTAATTTTGCTTATGTTCTAGAAGTCTTTACTTATCCTGAGGGTATTTAATATTATTGGTCAGTTGTAATAACCAAGCTTGCGATTGGCTCGGGACGTTTTCCCGCCGATCTCTTTGTTTGATCTTTTAGACAGTTATAGACTATTGAGATAGTTTTATCTATATTTTGGTCACCATATTTATATACTTATTTACATCATTTCATATTTATAATTTTGAGACGAGACCTCAGGACAGAGACTGTAAGTTGACTTCTATTTCTTTTATCTATTCTAATTCTATATTTTCTCGATAATTCATCGTCTTTGATTTTTAATGTAATTTTATGAAGATATACTGAGTTCAACTTTATCATTATTACCTGAAGCTTAAAGTATAAATTCTTTGAGTATGTGAATAAAACATCAGTAATGCAGCAGTGTATATAGAGTGTAATTATTGTTTAATAGGAGAGTATATCAAGACCCATTATTTATCGGGTGGCCCATTGTTTTGAGCCCTGATCCACAATCAGGTATACCTACTATTATTTTCTATTAATTGTGTGTGTATATTATTGTAAATAGATTTATGAACTATTCATTCTACTGTAATAGTTCTGTTCGATTCATTTTCTTATTTTCAATACGTCGATGTTGTAAGGGGCATAACTCTTACTTTTCTTTTTACATGTATTCATTGAGTACTCAGTATAACATGGTATAACATGTAATATAATATTTTTATGATCTATTCTATTATTATAAAGTAAATCGTATCTATATTCATGTATTATAAGCGCAATATATTTGTTTTCTAAATACTTATAATCTGTTATTGATATTTTCAGGGCTTGTTTGCTTGTATATTATACATTGCATTCAACATCTTTAATAAATTATGAGAACCTGAGCCACAGGAGTTGTTCGTCTTTCGAAACCCTGTTACAGAAATGGCGCCCACGTTGGGACCCTGCATTCCTTTCCTTGTGTGAAGTTGGTGATACGTGTAATTCAGTGACTGTTGTTCCGGCGCAGAATTCCTGGACTTCAACGATGTCGGCGTGACGGGAACATCCATAGACTTGTTATAAACTGTAGTGTAGATTAGTGTGAATTGTGTATAAATTTCTGGCTGGCCAGTAGAGATACAGAGCTCGAGTACGTACGTACGGTAAGGTTGTAAAGTTACCCTTTTTGCACTTGTGTTATATTTTTCACCCCTGTATATTTATTTTATTGGTTAAACTGCAGCTGCACATTTTTTATTTACTATGTGAATCAAAAGTTTATTTCATTTGATTTTGTTCAGTTTCAAAAGCTTCAGTTGAATTCATTTTTTTTTTGTTCAGTTTAAAGTTAGGAAACGCGAGTAAATTTTGCATGCTTGTACTAACACCCTACTTTCATTTCTTACTCTACTTTCTGTTTGACAATGTTGACATTTGGACGATAGGATAGGTAGTACCGCGTGTGTATTTAACGTGTGCCTATAGACCCACGTACAACAGTTGAGCGTTGAGTATCAGTGTTAAATACTAGTATATTACCTGACCAAGCCCACATTCAAGGTATATCTCGGGTATTATGTGTATTTAGTCTGGTCAGTCTGTCAGTCAAGCTGTCTGTCGTTTAGTCTGTCATAAATCAAAGTCTGCCGGTAGAGTGTATATATTTAGAGAGTGTTTGGTTGATACACAAATTGACCTAGATAGAATGTTTTGATTTACTGTCGGTTATACATGTAATCGCGTCTTTTGTGAGACCTTTACCTGTGTGTACCTGAGATCTAGATCAATCGCAAATCGCGTTCATTGGTTTGTATATGTGTGCTTTTTATATGTGAGAATTAGACTGTAGAACTGTAGTAGTATTGTAGTGTATATAAGCAAGTAGTATAATTCTTTCGATCGTGTTTTCTTTTACAGCACACTTTGATACCGTTAGTTTGTGTAGTATTCAAGTTTGTGTAGTGCTATTAATAGATTTAAACTTCCAGTCTAGACGAGTGCTGTCGCGAAGATCGTCACGCTTGAGCAGACACGCCTTTTGGATCTTTGCATAGAATTATCTGCCCTTTGTTTACTGTAATATAGAGTTATCTTTCTTAGAACATTTTATTTCAGGAATACTATTTCAGTTTTGCACTTGACCAAGGTTGAAAGTATTTAAATCATTAATTTGTTTATTTTCAGCCACAGAATTAGAAGTTTGTGTGTTTTCAATTAAAATTAGATTTTTGTTTCAGAATTTAATTCTAAATTTATTTCAGCATTAGATCTAATTAATCTTTTTTTTTTTTTTTCATTCTTAACCTTATTTTTTTTCAGCCTTAATCTTATTTTTTTTCAGCCTTTAATCTCATTTTTTTCAGCATTCATTGTCATTAGTTAAATTTATTTGTTTGTAAGAAACCTGACAACTGATATATGAAAGTGCTATAATTATTCATGGTTTTTGAGTAAGATTCTTACTTCAGGACTCTAAGCTTTAGATAAGAATTTAAAACTTAGTTACTTATAGTACTTTTTGGTAAGGAAATACTTCAGCAAAATCATGTCATCAGATCAAAGTGTTCATTTGAAAAGGGGCGAAGACAGTGAACTAAATCAACAGCAAATACAACGCATGATCGACTACTTGTCCGAGCACACAGATTATAAGATCTTGACAAATGATGAGTTTCAGCTATTAAGGAAACCTTTGGACCAAAGCACACCCGCTGCAGAGGGTGGAGCTAGGCCAAAAGTTCGCAAATCATCCACAGTCAAATTTGAACCTGAAGAATATATTCAACCATCACATTCGGATACATGCTCAGGATTTGTGTTTGATTCATCGACTGTCCGTCCTCGGTTTTCCATATTTTCTGGAGAGGAGAAAAATGAAACAGCATTTGATGTTTGGAAAAATGATGTACAGTGTGCGCTCAGGGATGGTGCTTGTGCAACTCACATTATCCTCCAGGCAATAAGGTCATCCTTAAAGGGTAAAGCTAGGAGTCTGTTACTTACCTTACCCACAGATGCAACTCCTCAGCAGATATTATCCAAACTGGATGGAGTTTATGGGAACATATACCCCAGTGAGAAGCTGATTCAGCAATTTTATGCTTCTAAACAGGAGGAAGGAGAAACTGTAGTGGACTTTGGCATGAGATTAGAGAGCATCTTACAGCGTTGCATAGAAAGGAAGGCTATTAGTAATGAAGTTAAGAACGAGATGCTTAGGACCAAACTATGGTCTGGATTAAGTGACAGTAATCTACGCAATGCAAGTCGCTACAAATATGATACCATCAATGATTTTGAAAGTCTGAGAAAGGAATTACGAACCATCGAGCTAGACATGAAGTTATCAGCGCCACAATCATCATCATCAAATGACAAGAAGAAGTCACAAATATCAAAAATTGGAGACAAGGATTCCTCTATGGACCTAATTCTTAAAAAATTAGACGCTATGGACAAAAGAATAGGAGACATGGAGCGAGAAGTCAGGAAATCAAAGTCAAAGGATTATTTGCCTCCCAGAACTGAACAACCAAGTTATACAGGAAATTACAACTATTCAGGAAACCGTGGGAGTTATGGCAGAGGTCGAGGATCATCATATCCTAACAGAGGAGGATATAGAGGAAATCGAGGATCCACATACCAAAACAGAGGTGGATATGGTGGATACCGTGGCAGAAATAATAATTTAAACCAATAGAAGCCACTGATGAGGGACAAATTGGCGGCTTAATGAAAGAACCTTGTCCCACTGAAATGAATTCACAGATTTTATGTATAAGATGTGGACAATACGGACATTTAGACACAAATTGCCACATTAGGCTTGATCATTCAAGACGTCATGATTTTATTCCACGAAAAAGTAGGAACCATATATCAAAACAAAATACAACACTTGTCGGGTCATCAAATGAGATAGAAGTGCGGATACAAGATGTGACAACACAGGCACTCATCGACACTGGCTCTGCAGTATCAACTATAAGTCGAAAGTTTTACGACACCTATTTACATGAAATTCCACTGCAACCAGTTGATTGTTTACTTACTCTTGAGTGTGCTGATGGAACAGAATTGCCATATCATGGAGTCATATCTTGTGAACTACAAGTTGAAGGCATTTCAGATAGACCAGAGACAATTGAGTGTTTATTCCTCATCGTAAATGAGACTTCTTACCATGAGTCAGTGCCAGTTCTTATTGGAACCAACATCTTATCTGTACTTCTTATGGAAACAAAGCAGAAATTTGGAGTCAGATTTCTACAGAAGGCAAAATTACATACACCATGGTACCTTGCCTTTAGATGTTTGACCCTGCGTGAGCGCGAGTTGTCTCGACGCTCATATGTGTTAGCACTGGTGAAGTCAGCTGAGAAGGGACCTGTGACTATACAACCCAACAGCAGTGTGGTAATTCAAGGATATCTTCATGATGAGCTACCTTACCATCCTGTGTGTGGGATGCTGTCACCTACGGTCAACTCTCGTATCCCAGCGGATCTGGATATAGAGCCCAGTGGCATCACATATGATACAACCATGAATATCCAAGTACCAGTGCACATCAACAACGTTACTACCAACAAAGTGACAGTTTATCCTCATGCTTTACTGTGTGAAGTACAACAAGTCAGTGTGCAGAACTTTCCAAATAAGGACAATTCATCAGATACTACAGATGTATTGGAACAAATTGACCTGCCTCGAGATGAACTTTCGGAGGATCAGTTACAGAAAATAGATGAATTGCTAAGTGACTTTGATTCCTTATTCTCAAAAGGAGACACTGACATTGGATACTGCCCTTTTGTGGAACACAGAATTGAGCTTGATGATGAAACGCCTTTTAAGCAACGTTTCCGTCGCATTCCACCATCTATGATAGATGAAGTGAAAGAGCACATAGAGCAACAATTAGCAGCAGGAATTATTAGGAGATCTCACTCACCATTCTCATCAAACGTCGTCCTAGTACGAAAGAAAAATGGTCAGCTAAGGATCTGCATAGACTATCGTCATCTGAACAGCAAGACTAAGAAGGATAACTATGCTCTTCCTCGTATAGATGAGATACTGGACTCACTTGCTGGAAATGCTTGGTTTTCTGTCCTAGATATGAAGTCAGGATATTACCAGATCCCTATAGCAGAGGAACACAAAGAGAGAACTGCTTTCACTGTCGGTCCTTTGGGTTTCTTTGAGCATAATCGCATGGCCATGGGATTAGTTAATGCTCCAGCAACATACCAGCGACTAATGGAAGAGTGTTTAGGGGATCTCCATCATCACATATGCTTTATTTATCTAGACGATGCTATTGTTTTCTCTGGAGATAACTTTGATGAACATTTAGACAGATTGAGGATGGTATTTCAAAGACTCAAGGATTGTGGGATAAAGTTATCGCCCAAGAAGTGTTCCTTGTTCAAGAGGAGAGTAAAATATGTGGGTCACATTGTCTCGGCTGAGGGAATAGAACCTGATGACGACAAAGTTCAGAAGGTCAAGGAGTGGCCTACACCCACAAAACCAGAGGAGGTCAGAAAGTTTTTAGGATTTGTAGGGTACTATCGGAAATTTATTAAGGACTTTTCCAAAATAGCTCGACCCCTCACAAATCTTATACCATCCACCACCAGGTCAAAGACAACCATGAAGAAGAAAACAAGGATTCCTGAGTGGCATTGGGATCAAGAGCAGGAAGAAGCTTTCCGGACACTGAAGCAATGTTTGTCATCCCCACCCATATTATCCTACCCTAATTTTGATCTACCTTTTCAAATCCATACCGATGCCAGTTCAGTTGGATTGGGAGCCATTCTATATCAGAAACAGGAAGGAATTAACCATGTAATTGCCTATGCAAGTAGAGGATTGAGTAAATCAGAACGCAACTATCCGGCTCATAAATTAGAATTTTTGGCACTGAAATGGGCAATCACAGAGAAATTTCAGGATTACTTATTTGGCAAGAAATTTACAGTCATAACAGACAATAATCCTTTAACGTATGTACTATCCTCAGCAAAACTGGATGCGACAGGGCATCGATGGGTGGCAGCATTGGCAGCGTTCGACTTTGATATACTCTACAGACCAGGACGTAACAACTCAGACGCAGATGTGCTCTCAAGGTTACCTGCTGTTGATCATAAGGATTACCTGCCAATCTCACAAGACTGTATAAGGACCATCGCAAGCATCCATGCTCAGCCTCAAGAACCATACATAGAGAGCTTAAGTTTCAACCATGAAACTCTTCAGCCATTGATGTCAGTTCAATGCCATCAGATTCAGCATATTGATATTGAGAAGGCACAACATCAGGATCCTATCATAAGAGACTGGCTATACTTTGTAGACCAGAAGCGATTTCCTACAAAGCATGAATTACCACCAACACAAGAATCCACAATATTCCTGAAAAACTTCAACAAATTCAAGATCATTGACAACAAGCTCTATCGTGAAACAACCATAGATTCGGAGACACAATTACAACTTGTGATACCACCTGACCTTGTAAACGAAGTCTTAAAGTACTCCCATAATAACATTGGTCATCCGGGGAGAGACAAGACAACATCATTTATAAGAGAGCGATTCTTTTGGCCTGGTATGACATATGATATCGAGGAATGGATTCGAGGTTGCAAAAGGTGCCTGTTAAGAAAATCACCAACAAATGATAGAGCTCCATTAGTGAACATTCAAACATCAGAACCATTGGAATTAGTTTGTCTGGATTACTTAACATTAGAAACATCAAAAGGCGGTTACCAACACATTTTAGTTATTACAGACCACTTTACGAAATATGCCATTGCTGTACCAACTAGAAATCAAACTGCTAAGACTACTGCTGAAATTTTCTATAACAACTTTATTCTTCATTATGGACTTCCAAAACGTCTACACTCAGACCAAGGAGCAAATTTCGAGTCGAATATTATAAAGGAACTTTGTCATCTCATGGGCATTGAAAGATCAAGAACTACACCATATCATCCCATGGGAAATGGTTTAACAGAAAGATTCAACCGCACCTTACTTCAAATGTTAGAAACACTATCAACAGAACAGAAACTGAATTGGAGGAAGTATGTTGGTCCAATGGTTCATGCATACAACTCATTAAGACAAGACACCACTGGCCATACTCCCTACTTCCTAATGTTTGGACGACAACCCCGGTTACCTGTAGACATAGCTTTTGGATTAAACACCGCCACTACCAAGAAACAACCCATGACCAGCTATGTCACAGATTTACAGAAAAGACTAGAAACAGCACACAAATTGGCATTAACAGCTACCAAGAAAGCCCAAAATAACCAGAAAAAGAATTATGACCAAAGAGTTAGAGGAAGCACCATTAATGTCGGAGACACCGTTCTGGTGAAGATCTTGGCTTTTGATGGAAAGCATAAGCTCTCAAATAAATGGGAAAAAGATCCTTATGTTGTTGTGGCGCAGCCAAATCCTGAAGTCCCTGTCTTTACTGTAAAGAAGGAAAATGGCTTAGGGAGGCAACGCACTCTTCATAGGAATCTTTTACTCCCAATATCAACTTTAAACCCTGATGACCAGGAGAAAAATCCCAAACCAAAGCCTGTTCCAGCTCCAAGGAGGAAAAGAAATGTCCATAACAACAAAGAACCAGAAATTCTTGAGTTGAATGAGGACCATGATTCTGATGATGAATCTATTATTGTTGTTTCCTCCAAGAAAGTGCCTAGGCCAACAGTAACTACAAGTTTCCCTCTTGATCGGACTGGTGACGATCAGAATGACAAGAGTGGACAGGATATGGAAACCGAGAGGGACGCTTCTCATTCCGCAATGAAGGAAACAAATTCCATACCTGAAGATACCCGTATCAAAAGTACAGATACTATAGACTCATCTATAGATGAAGTTAGTGCTGGAGCTGCAGAAGTAGGTTCATCTTCAATGGAACCTGCAGAACAGGATGAACAGAATGATCATGAGAATCAAGGAAGGATTGGGAATGATTCAAAGAACTCGGTCAGCTTAACGCCTTTACCTCCCCCTCGCAGATCCAAGAGAACTACAAAACCACCCCAGTGGATGCGAGATGGGGAATATGCAGTAAATATGGTATGCAGGGCAATGTTGAGTGCAATTTTAGATAAAGATTCAGAGTAAGTATATGTTTTTGATTCCGATGTTTTTAATTACAGGTATTATATGCTCCAAGTTAATGACGAGGACGTCATTTCGTATGGAGGGGGCATATGTGATAGAGTGATATTTTATTTATTTTATTATGTGAATATTATTTAATTATTTCAGCTACTTAATATTCACGCGTATTTTATTTTATTTTTAGAATCGCGCAACGTTCCGATATTCGCGGAGTTTTTGCGCGCACCACAATAAAATATTACAACACTACTTGGTTTTTAATTTTACTTATGTTCTAGAAGTCTTTACTTATCCTGAGGGTATTTAATATTATTGGTCAGTTGTAATAACCAAGCTTGTGATTGGCTCGGGACGTTTTCCCGCCGATCTCTTTGTTTGATCTTTTAGACAGAGATAGACTATTGAGAGAGTTAGATCTATATTTTGGTCACCATATTTATTTACATATTTACATCAGTACATATTGATAATTTTGAGACGAGACCTCAGGACAGAGACTGTAAGTTGACTTCTATTTCTTTTATCTAATCTAATTCTATATTTTCCGATAATTCATCGTCTTTGATTTTTAATGTAATTTTATGAAGATATACTGAGTTCAACTTTGCATTATTACCTGAAGCTTAAAGTATAAATTCTTTGAGTATGTGAATAAAACATCAGTAATGCAGCAGTGTATATAGAGTGTAATTATTGTTTAATAGGAGAGTATATCAAGACCCATTATTTATCGGGTGGCCCATTGTTTTGAGCCCTGATCCACAATCAGGTATACCTACTATTATTTTCTATTAATTGTGTGTGTATATTATTGTAAATAGATTTATGAACTATTCATTCTACTGTAATAGTTCTGTTCGATTCATTTTCTTATTTTCAATACGTCGATGTTGTAAGGGGCATAACTCTTACTTTTCTTTTTACATGTATTCATTGAGTACTCAGTATAACATGGTATAACATGTAATATAATATTTTTATGATCTATTCTATTATTATAAAGTAAATCGTATCTATATTCATGTATTATAAGCGCAATATATTTGTTTTCTAAATACTTATAATCTGTTATTGATATTTTCAGGGCTTGTTTGCTTGTATATTATACATTGCATTCAACATCTTTAATAAATTATGAGAACCTGAGCCACAGGAGTTGTTCGTCTTTCGAAACCCTGTTACAACCATATAATCCTTATTAACCGCCTCTGCCCCTATAAGCGCCCCCTTAGATATTTTTGAATTGTCAGGAAATAACGGCCCCCTGTACAGTTATTAAAATCAACTAGAATCGTATAAAAACAAGAGGCCCACGGGCCTTATAGGTCACCTGAGCATTATGCAACAACTTTCCAGTTATTGAATTTGATTCATGTTTTAAGCCAGATGCTATATGACATTCACAATTTTGAAAGAGGCACCATTGATCATCATAACAATACACTTAGCAGTTGCTTAGCTTGGTTACTGAATACCCATACACAGGGTAGGGGAACAAAAATGCATTCCAACTAATCAGTAGTGCCCCTAACACTGTGACATAAACCCCTTGACCCTAGGTCCACACATTGCACAAATTTTAAAAAGGCACCCTTAATATCAAAAAATAAATAAATGTTTTATAAATACAAATAAAGTGCCGCGCCACAGCATGATACGCCCATCAAAAAATTACAATTTTCTTGAACAGTTTAGGTGCAAAAAATCACATCAACCTTGATTCTAAGATTTCGATGATTTTTCCATTCCTTAAAATATTTATCCATTCCCTGTGATGTAGGCATCTATTATAATAAATATTACATCACTAATAGATTTCTGTGCTGGTTGTGTTAGACCTTGTCAAATGCCCATCATCAAATTAGTCTTAACAACTTAATCTATACCAAATTAATTTTGAAAAAAAGGCTGGCCATCAAATGACAAATGTTATAAACTGACCAGCAAATCTTCTGTCTAATCCCC
>PRKT01000892.1:33663-99886 GCA_003671525.1 Saccostrea glomerata | reverse complement strand
CCCCCCCCCCCCCCCCCCAAAAAAAAATAACAGTGGATTCCTTACTCTCACTGAAAAAAAAAATTAAAAACAACAGCTCTCCATCTCTTACTAAAAAAATAACAATAAATGTTCATCTCTTCCGAAAAAAAAAAACAGATGTCAATAGCACTCTGTCTCTCACTGATATGAAATCACCAAATAACAAGTTTCTCTCCTCTCCGAGAAAAAATAATGATGAGATGGATTCTCTGTATGATTTTTGATTTGAAAAAAGATAAATTTAAAGAACCACTAAAATAATGATTAACTTAGCTTTAAGTGAAGATAATCCACCCTGATTATGCTAACTGATTCATTATCCACCAAGAAATTGGATAACAGACAAGTTTTATTTTCACTTTCTTCAAATTTTGGCAGACTTTTGAAACGATTCTAAATGATTTTAATCACTGTACAGGGGGCCCTTATTTCTTGACAACAGACCTGTTTACCTTTATTGTCATCTCTCAGTACTTTTGATCAGATTTGTCCGTGAGATTTAACATTTGCTAGTGAGATTTCACTTTCCATTGATTTTGCGTACATATAATTAGAGAAAAACTGCTTTTTTGATTACGCAAACTTTTTTCAGTCATGTTTCAGCAGATCATAATGAAACCTAAATGTTAAATTCCAAAAAAACATACTTCTGTATTTTCATAATGGCAAAACATGAGACGTATTTGGATAAAAAAATATGGCGAAATAGTAAGAGTAAATAGCTCTGTGACAATTGAGAAAGACCAAAGGGGGCGCTTATAGGGGCAGGAGCGTTTAATACAGATTATATGGTAATAAAACAAATCCCTACCTTTATTGTGGTCTAAGAATTCCTCAGTAAAGATAGGAATGTCAAACGCCCCCTTGTCATCTTCATCTCTCTCTCCCATCAACTGAAAAAAAAAAAACAAAACTCAATACTGAAAAAAAATTAGCCATTCTTTATTTCTGACCTGAACTATAAATTGAAAAAATGCTAACTATCTAACACCTAAATTTTTAATCTTAAATCAAATTGTTCTACCTCTAATGAACTGCCTTGGGCTTCCATTTCTGAAATCACAAAATAGAATTTAGGGGTATGGCACAAATGTACTTGTTTTTTATTCTTTCTATCAATCTTCAATTTATTATTTTTCAACTGCTAACTCAAGAAATTAGTGGAAGAGAATTGCTTCAAAAAGTAGACATATCATACAGACGTTTGGAGGATATTTTGTGCAGGGAAAAATGTCCTTGTTTATACCTCTTATATTGTTTCTATCTTGAAGTTGAACAATTTGTACTTTCCTGTTTTTGATATGTTTCCATTTCACGTTCATGCCTACCTCTCAATTTCTTCTTTTTCTGGGATTTGATCACTTTGTATGCTTTTGTTTTCTTTTTAAGCCCAGATCACTCTGGTCTGTATTTAATACCTCTCATTTCCTTCTCTTTCTGGGATTTAAACAGTTTGTAGGTCTCTGTTTTCTGGTAAGGTCTCGAGGGACAAATTGGCGGCTTAATGGAAGAACCTTGTCCCACTGAAATGAATTCACAGATTTTATGTATAAGATGTGGACAATGACGGACATTTGGACACAAATTGCCACATTAGGCTTGATCATTCAAGACGTCATGATTTTATTCCACGAAAAACTATAAAGCATACATCAAAACAAAATACAACACTTGTCGGGTCATCAAATGAAATAGAAGTGCGGATACAAGATGTGACAACACAGGCACTCATTGACACTGGCTCAGCAGTATCAACTATAAGTCGAAAGTTTTACGACACCTATTTACAGGAAATTCCATTGCAACCAGTTGATTGTTTACTTACTCTTGAGTGTGCTGATGGAACAGAATTGCCATACCATGGAGTCATATCTTGTGAATTACAAGTTGAAGGCATTTCTGATACACCAGAGACGATTGAGTGTTTATTCCTCATCGTGAATGAGACTTCTTACCATGAGTCAGTACCAGTTCTTATTGGAACTAACATCTTATCTGTACTTCTAATGGATACGAAGCAGAAATTTGGAGTAAGATTTCTACAGAAGGCAAAACTACATACACCATGGTACCTTGCCTTTAGATGTATGACCCTGCGTGAGCGCGAGTTGTCTCGACGCTCATATGTGTTAGCACTGGTGAAGTCAGCTGAGAAAGAACCTGTGATTATACAACCCAACAGCAGTGTGGTAATTCAAGGATATCTTCATGATGAGCTACCTTACCATCCTGTGTGTGGGATGCTGTCACCTACGGTCAACTCTCGTATCCCAGCAGATCTGGATATAGAGCCCAGTGTCATCACATATGATACAACCATGAATATCCAAGTTCCAGTGCACATCAACAATGTTACTACCAACAAAGTGACAGTTTATCCTCATGCTTTACTGTGTGAAGTACAACAAGTCAGTGTGCAGAATTTTCCAAGTAAGGACAATTCATCAGATACCTCAGATGTATCAGAACAAATTGACCTGCCTCGAGATGAACTTTCAGAGGATCAGTTACTGAAAATAGATGAATTGCTTAGTGACTTTGATTCCTTATTCTCAAAAGGAGACACTGACATTGGATACTGCCCTTTTGTGGAACACAGAATTGAGCTTGAAGATGAAACACCTTTTAAGCAACGTTTCCGTCGTATTCCACCATCTATGATAGATGAAGTGAAAGAGCACATAGAGCAACAATTAGCAGCAGGAATTATTAGGAGATCTCACTCACCATTCTCATCAAACGTCGTCCTAGTACGAAAGAAAAATGGTCAGCTAAGGATCTGCATAGACTATCGTCATCTTAACAGCAAGACTAAGAAGGATAACTATGCTCTTCCTCGTATAGATGAGATATTGGACTCGCTTGCTGGAAATGCTTGGTTTTCTGTCCTGGATATGAAGTCAGGATATTACCAGATCCCTATAGCAGAGGAACACAAGGAGAGAACTGCTTTCACTGTCGGTCCCTTGGGTTTCTTTGAGCATAATCGCATGGCCATGGGATTAGTTAATGCTCCAGCAACATACCAGCGACTAATGGAGGAGTGTTTAGGGGATCTCCATCATCACATCTGCTTTATTTATCTAGACGATGCTATTGTTTTCTCTGGAGATAACTTTGACGAACATTTAGACAGATTGAGGATGGTATTTCAAAGACTCAAGGATTGTGGGATAAAGTTATCACCCAAGAAGTGTTCATTGTTTAAGAGGAGAGTTAAATATGTGGGTCACATTGTCTCGGCTGAGGGAATTGAACCTGATGACGACAAAGTTCAGAAGGTTAAGGAGTGGCCTACACCCACAAAACCAGAAGAGGTCAGAAAGTTTTTAGGATTTGTGGGGTACTATCGGAAATTTATTAAGGACTTTTCCAAAATAGCTCGACCCCTCACAAATCTTATACCATCCACCATCAGGTCAAAGACAACCATGAAGAAGAAAACAAGGATTCCTGAGTGGCATTGGGATCAAGAGCAGGAAGAAGCTTTCCAGACACTGAAGCAATGTTTGTCATCCCCACCCATATTATCCTACCCTAATTTTGATCTACCTTTTGAAATCCATACAGATGCCAGTTCAGTTGGATTAGGAGCCATCCTATATCAGAAACAGGAAGGAATCAACCATGTGATTGCCTATGCGAGTAGAGGATTGAGTAAGTCAGAACGCAACTATCCGGCTCATAAATTAGAATTTTTGGCGCTGAAATGGGCAATCACAGAGAAATTTCAGGATTACTTATTTGGCAAGAAATTTACAGTCATAACAGACAACAATCCTTTAACGTATGTACTAACATCAGCAAAATTGGACGCGACAGGGCATCGATGGGTGGCAGCATTGGCAGCGTTCGACTTTGATATACTCTACAGACCAGGACGTAACAACTCAGACGCAGATGCGCTCTCAAGGTTACCTGCTGTAGATCATAAGGATTACCTGCCAATCTCACAAGACTGTATAAGGACCATAGCAAGCATCCATGCTCAGCCTCAAGAACCATACATAGAGAGCTTAAGTTTCAACAATGAAACTCTTCAGCCCTTGATGTCAGTACAATGCCAGCAGATTCAGCATATTGATATTGAGAAGGCACAACACCAGGATCCTATCCTAAGAGACTGGCTATACTTTGTAGACCAGAAGCAATTTCCTAGAAAGCATGAATTACCGCCTACACAAGAATCAACAATATTTCGGAAAAACTTCGACAAATTTAAGATCATTGACAACAAGCTCTATCGTGAAACAACGATAGATTCAGAGACACAATTACAACTTGTGATACCACCTGATCTTGTAAATGAAGTTTTAAAGTTCTCCCATAATAACATCGGTCATCCGGGGAGAGACAAGACAACATCATTTATAAGAGAGCGATTCTTTTGGCCCGGTATGACATATGATATCGAGGAATGGATTCGAGGTTGCAAAAGGTGCCTGTTAAGAAAATCACCAACAAATGATAGAGCTCCTTTAGTGAACATTCAAACTTCAGAACCGTTGGAATTAGTTTGTCTGGATTACTTAACATTAGAAACATCAAAAGGCGGTTACCAACACATTTTAGTTATCACAGACCACTTTACGAAATATGCCGTTGCTGTACCAACTAGAAATCAAACTGCTAAGACTACTGCTGAAATTTTCTATTCCAACTTTATTCTTCATTATGGACTTCCAAAACGTCTACACTCAGATCAAGGAGCAAATTTCGAGTCAAATATTATAAAGGAACTTTGTCATCTCATGGGAATTGAAAGATCAAGAACTACACCATATCATCCCATGGGAAATGGTTTAACAGAAAGATTCAACCGCACCTTACTTCAGATGTTAGGAACACTATCAACAGAACAGAAACAGAATTGGAGGAAGTATGTTGGTCCAATGGTTCATGCATACAACTCATTAAGACAGGACACCACTGGCCATACTCCCTACTTCCTAATGTTTGGACGACAACCCCGATTACCAGTAGACATAGCTTTTGGATTAAACACCGCCACTACCAAGAAACAACCAATTACCAGCTATGTTACAGATTTACAGAAAAGGCTAGAAACAGCTCATAAATTGGCATTAACAGCTACCAAGAAAGCCCAAAATAATCAGAAAAAGAATTATGACCAACGAGTTAGAGGAAGTACGATCAATGTCGGAGACACTGTTCTAGTGAAGATCTTGGCTTTTGATGGAAAGCATAAGCTCTCAAATAAATGGGAAGAAGATCCTTATGTTGTTGTGGCGCAGCCAAATCCTGAAGTCCCTGTCTTTACTGTAAAGAAGGAAAATGGCTTAGGGAGGCAACGCACTCTTCATAGGAATCTTTTACTCCCAATATCAACTTTAAACCCTGATGACCAGGAGAAAAATCCCAAACCAAAGCCTGTTCCAGCTCCAAGGAGGAAAAGAAATGTCCATAACAACAAAGAACCAGAAGTTCTTGAGTTGAATGAGGATCATGATTCAGATGATGAATCTATTATTGTTGTTTCCTCCAAGAAAGTGCCTAGGCCAACAGTAACTACAAGTTTCCCTCTTGATCGGACTGGTGATGACAAGAATGACAAGAGTGGACAGGATATGGACACTGAGAGGGACGCTTCTCATTCCGCAATAAAGGAAACAGATTCCATACCTGAAGATACCCATATCGAAAATACAGATACTACAGACTCATCTATAGATATATCATAAATGTAAGAAAATATTAACTTCAAATCTGTTTCCAATTTTAAGCACCTTTATGCCCTAATCCAGCATGCTAGAGGTCCACATCGAGATACTTTCAACTTGGCCATGTGTATAGCTCAAATGTATATAATCTAGCTTGGAGCGCTGGGATGTTAACCAAGCTAGGCTCTTACTTGTAGGAGTACTGTCCCATCTTACATCAAAGATGCATAACTCCAAACAAGAGGCCCATGGGCCACATCGCTCACCTGAGTAACTTGGGTGATGCAGATCTTTTTTAAAGATTTTTTCTATAAATATTTCTATGTAAACATTGGATTCCTTATTGTGGCCCCGCCCTACCCCTGGGGGTCATGATTTTAATAATTTAATATCTACACTACCCAAGGATGCTTCCATATAAGTTTCAGCATTCCTGGCCCAGTGGTTCTTGAGAAGAAGATTTTTAAAGATTTGTTCTATATATTTCTATGTAAAACTTGGATTCCTTATTGTGGCCCCGCCCTACCCCCGGGGGTCATGATTTTAACAATTTAATATCTACACTACCCAAGGATGCTCCCACATAAGTTTCAGCTTTGCTGGTCCAGTGGTTCTTGAGAAGAAGATTTTTAAAGATTAATGTTCTATATATATTTCTATGTAAAACTTGGATTCTCTATTGTGGCTTCGCCCTACCCCCGGGGGTCATGGTTTTAACAATTTAATATCTACACTACCCAAGGATGCCATTGTTCAAATCATAACATCCAGGGTTGGGCGGGGCCACAATAAGGAATCAATGTTTTACATAGAAATATATAGAAAAAATCTTTGAAAATCTTCTTCTCTAGAACCACTGGGTCAGAAAATCTGAAACTTATGTGGAAGCATACTGGGATAGTGTAGAATTTAAATTATTTAAATTATGATCAATGGGGTAGGGTGGGGTCACAATATGTATTACAAGGGGGAAACCTGGTAAAGAACGAAATGGCCAAAGCTTCTCAGGTGAGCGATGTGGCCCATGGGCCTCTTGTTGGATTTCCTTCCACCAGTCAAGTGGACTACCATTCACTGGAATTCCAGAGGAGTTCTTGTATTGTAAAATTTCATCCTCTGCTGCTTGCAGTTGAGACTTTTTCTGAATGGACTCCACCTTTGTTATATAAACATCTCCTAGTATGTCAACAAGAGTATTAGATGAACACTTTGATTCTAATTTCATGATTTTTGGAGGAGTTGGGTTGTTCTGTGGGAGTTCATCAAAGTCTGTGGAAACTTCCGACAATGTAGGCAAAGTTGTGAGAGGTATGTCATCATTGACAACTGGTTCAGTCTTAACAGCGATCTGTGCCGAATTGTCATCAAGATTGCCTGCTTCCCTTACTAAAATGTCAAAAACAGACAACCTGTCCTCCTCTGATAAATACGGCAGCGACTTAAAGCGCGGATCAAGAGCTTTGACTTTATTTAAGGTATGTTCTTTCAAAACGTATCGTTCTTTGAGGTTTGATGACATTGACTTCTTCATATTGATAATTGTGGCCGAATCGCCTTCTTTGGGAAGAAGAATACTTTTCAACAGCTGGCGATGAATAGGTAATATGATTGATGCTGTTGGACTTGTCTCGCTACACATGGTAGTAGTAATGGCCTTGAGTGGCTTAAGACAAGTCACAATTTCTTCTGCAAGGGTTGTTTCATCATCCGAAAGAAATTTCAAATCCTTCTCCTTATTTTTTAATTCTTTGCTCACAAGGACACTAACGATTGCAGCTTGCATAGACAGATATCTTTCTAACATATCATATGCACTGTTCCAGCGTGTACACACATCCATGACAAGTTTGTGATAGGGCAGTTCTAGTAAAGTTGACTGTGTTTTCAGCATAGCAGCGGCTACACTACTTCTGTGGAAAAAACCTACAAGTTCTTCTCACTCGAGCAAGAATTCGTGCAACTGACTGGACCCCTAAACACTTCTGAACAGCTAAGTTTAGAGTATGGGCATAGCATCCAAGGTGGAGTTCGCAGTTTAGTAGCTCTCCAGCTTTTGTCATATTCGCTGCATTATCAGATACCATGAAAAGTGGGGTCTTTGCTATGTTCCATTCTCCTAAAGCTTGGGTGATAAAATCAGTAATTTTCCCATTTGTGTCCCACAGTGTTAGGGGAAGCACTGATTATTGCTGAATATTGCAGATTTGTTGGAATGAAATTTTTCCCTACCCTGCGTATGGATATTCAGTAACCAAGCTAAGCAACTGCTGAGTGTATTGTTATGATGATCAATGGTGCCTCTTTCAATATTAAAACATGAATCAAATTCAAAAACTGGAAAGTTGTTGTATAATGCTCAGGTGACCTATAAGGCCCGTGGGCCTCTTGTTTCTAAAATTTTGGATAAATAATTGCTGACTATCTATTATTGACTGCCATTGGCATATGGTGCCCAGCAAGTGAAAGTCTTATATCAAATACAAAATGAGAAGCAGTGGTTTCCATTTCTATTTATAGTAACATGTTTAAAATTAGGTGAACTGCAGAATATCGGAAAAATGTTTTTTGTACTTTTTTCTCACATTTTGGATGAACAATAATATTGCAGACTATATGTTTTTAACTGCTATTGGAATATGGTGACCATCAAGTAAAAGAAAGCATAAACGAAATACAGAATGAGAAGCAGAGGTTTCCATTTCTATTTATAGTAACACATGTTTGAAAATAGACGTGATGCAAAATATCGGAAAAATGTCATGTTTTTACCGGCCGCCACGAGGCGGTCGGTTATATGATATGAAAGTTTTAAGTCCCTGTGCGTTTCTGCGGAGCTAACAATTTAAATAAAAATATTCAACATCATATCGCCGGCGTTTTAATAATTAACAAAGATTTCTAAATGTTTAGGAAAAAGCACAATAATCGTAAAATTCAATTTTATAAATAATGGGGTAAATATTTCATCCAATCCTGATTGACAAACTCTGATATAACTGAAGTGCGGAGAAAATTAGTAGGAGTGTTAGGCATAGTCTAAAACAAAGACCACGTTGTAAATCAACAATTTAACATTCTCTTTTTAAAACAGGATCTGCTGTATTAATTTGAAATGAAGTGTATATTTAAACATTTCCTATGGATATTTAAAAAAAAATATGATGAAATATTGATTTCTTAAAAGCAAAGAATATTACGACATGTTGGTCCAGGAAACTAGGATAGAGCGCGTTTTACAATGTGCCAAACATTCTCCCACCACATCTCAACACCAAAACAAAGAGATTGAAAGAGAAGAAGTGTAGTGGTGGATCTTGAAGGAATGGGGGGGGGGGGGGGGGGGGGGGTTAACCTCCTATAAGAGAGAGCGAGGAGCCCCACATGTAAAATATTTGTTGCGTTTTTATTAAGGTCAAACCATAGCTAAGTTTAAAAATTAGTTTTGTACTTTTAATGTAAAAACTACTTTTTCGACATTGTCGCATGCATTGTTTTTCATGTCACGAGGATATTTTAACAGATAAATATAATTTTTTTTTTTAAACAGCAAATTTCAGTTTCTCAAGAATTTATTTTTATAAACAGAAAATTTTGGATGCATAATTGCTGACTATCTGCTTTTAACTGCTACTGGCACATGGTGACAAACAAGTTAAAGAAAGCCTTAACTCAAATACAGAATGAAAAGCAGAGGTTTCCATTTCTATTTATAGTGACATGAGTTTAAAAATAGACTTACTGTAAATTGTAGGGAAAATGTTTTTTTTCTAGGATGAGCAATTGCAGACAATATGTTTTTTACTGCTATTGGCATTCAGTGACCAACAAGTTAAAGAAAGCATATATGAAATACAGAATGAGAAGCAGAGGTTTCTGTTTCTATTTATGGTAACACATGTTTGAAAATGGACATGTTGCAAATTCTCACATCTCAAGAAAATGTAGACTTTCGCACTTTTTTCCAAATATCATGGATGGTCAAAGTGCCGACAAATGGCTTTTATTTGTTATTCACAGAATATATTTAACGATATGAAATAGCTTTAGCTAAAGTGTATAAGAATAATGTTTAAGGGTATTTTTACTTTTCTGCCTTTTTACATTTTGCTTTTTCTAAAATTAGGGATATGAAATTTGCTGTCAAACTTTCATTAGCTGTAACTGACATGGCTAATTGTATTTGGCGCGACAACGTGTCCACCTCATTCCAATACATATATCACAAAAGTATGTTCTCCCTGCATTAAAACACTCAAATTAATTCAGCATTATTGTTTATATTCAGGTCGACAGCCCGAGCCCGATTGAATTTTTTTGTTAGGTGCATCCATTCGTGAATGCTTAATTTTAGTTGATATCTTTTATATTTTACTATCGTATTGCGCTAAGTGGAACTTGGTCAGCTGTTGTTACTATCTTGAGTGTGTTTTTAAATAAATTAACAAATACAAATGCATCTAAAATTCTTTTAGTTATAATAATATTATGGGATTTTAAAAAAAATTTCAGAAAATATGAATTGCTCATTGATTCTATCTAAATAGTACGAAGGTTTGAAATGAACGGCTAATTCATTCTTTCCTTTATGTTTAACGTATTTTAAATTGTCATCCAAATTTTCTTTCAAAAATGTAATTATTCCAAAGTTAGATACATGCCTATATGAAGATTATAATCCTTTCACATACTAAAGTATGAGAATACGTTTCAATCAAACGTGTCCCAAAATTAGTAGTTTTAGGATTTTCCATATCAAAGAGTTTTCTAAACACGATTTATATATAGTTCCCTGTGAAATGCTTAAGCATGGATCGTGATATTATACAGAAAATTTCAGAAAAATATATTTTCCTCAAATCTGAGCCCGGCCCTTTAACCCTTCACTGTTGTAAATGCATGTTCACTGCAAGTCATCTCCCTTATCCATACTTTTTCTTTTATTATAGTCATGTCTTCTCCAAATAAATGATTTTCAGAAAAAATCGAAAACTTTAAACCTTTCCTTCCCATCTATAACTACGATTTTGGAGTTTGAAAGCTACCCCTTTTCCTGTTCAATATCTAATTACCATTCCCCTAAAAATAATAAAAATATTCTGTCTTTAGTAGAAAAATGTTACATTCCACTGTTTATTCTTTGACACAGATGGAGCCAAAGAGATGACATTTAAGGCTCTCTGGAAAGCCAAACTTGTCATATATTCAAATGACTTTCATAAAATGTCAACAACGTTGAATTCATGAAAAATAAATCTTTTCATTAAAACCTCACTACTGGGAAATATGTAAAACAGAATATTAGAATTCAACATTTTTTCTTTTGAAATCAACAACTACCATTTGTTCAGTAGTCTCTTATAGTCTTATACCGAGAAATAAAACTATAATCCTTAATGCTTAAAAATACATGGAAGTCGAAGATGAAAGTCATTGCCTGATGAATTTCATTCAAAGTGTTGAACTGGTCTTCTGAACTCCAGTCTTTGTTTATTTGATGATGTCATTTCCAGAGATTTCTGAAATAATAAAGTTATCAATTATCACCAAATAATTGAAATTTTTTGTATAAAAGGTTTATACACAAGTTGCTGCTACAGCTCACCGTCACCGTATCTCTCATCAGAATTTTTTGCAAGGCGATCTGCCCTGGAGGCTGCCATTTTTATTTTACTAGCACCACCTATGCAAACTGCCCAAGGGAGATAATTCTTACAAAGAATTGTAGCAAATTGCACTATTTGATTACCCTTTAACTTTGCAATCCTTCATTTTACATAGTTGCATATATACTAGAATATGTGCATACACATATACTGTGAAGAGTTTATTCAATTATCCTGAAAGTCTCTTGTCCCAGCTAAAGAAATTAATGCATTTATAAAACCTTATAATTGCTTATAGGTATGATGGAAATAATTTTATCGAGAACCTAAAAACATCAGTAGGAAACGAAAAGGGATTTGTGACCGCAGAAATCGGTACATTCACTACTGTCACTGGGCATACGCATTAAAGGCTTGTATAAAGAAATGTTTACTTTTAAAACATTTTAATTTGGTTTCATACATTGATATATACATGTACCATTTTTAATAAATTATTTTTGTTTCATAAATTGTGACCAAAAAAATATTCACAGAGGGAAAACATTGGATCTGTGAGTGACGTGTACAGGTACCCTGATTCCGTCCTGGCTTTCATCAGAACTCTGTGTCCGGGTGACATCACGAGAGAAATAAGAGAGGCAAGTTTTTCAAATTTGATTTATATAGAAAATCAACAGTAATTGTATTCAAGAGGATTTACACATTCTTTTAAATATTAAATACATTTGTTTTGTAACATTTCAAGAAGCTTATAAGGTTTCCATGGCATAGTTCTGCTCTGCTCTTCTGAAGTAAAATGTAAAATAATTATTCATATTATCATATTAAAAATATGAATCAAGTCTCTGTATGATGTTTGTGTCTGATATATTTCTGGATTAACTTCATCAAAAGGATATAATTATATAAACATGTATGTGTCGGAAAACAGTGTGTCGGATTGCACAGTGTTAAAAAAAAGAGAAAATAGTAAAATGGGAAAGACATTCGATGTCGAAATTCACAGTGTGTCGGATGAGACAGTTTTCACTGTAGTTCTTTTTTATATATCTTTCTACGTGAGGGCCAAACGAGGGCGATAAGAAGTAAATTTTCCTAAAGGGGGAAAACATTTAAATATTTCATTCCAGCGATAATAGAGGACGAAGAAGGAGTCAGACAAGTTTCGACATTCAAGGAGGATATTGCCCGGAGGTTTCTTCCTGGCAAATTCTTTAAGATCATTAATGTTACAAGTCACCCGTTGTACGGGGTAGAGTTGAAGATCGACACCGTAGTATGTTTGTTTAAATCCAGTTAGAAACATAAAATTATATAAATTTCTTTTAATGGTTATTTAAATCCTCCAACTTTGCATAATCATCAAATATAAAAGAAAACAAAAATCTACTCACAATTGTGATATGAAAGAAATCAAGTTTAATTAACGGTATTAAATACTGAAAAAGAAAATTTTGGACAAGGCCATAGGCACTTGGGGTATGGACCCCCCCCCCCTTTCCATTTTTTTTCTTTTTAAATCTGGGTTCGATTCACCTTTTACCTATTTTTCTATTCTAATATGCACTATATGTTATCAAAAATGCAACTCTTTTGTTTCTACAAGCTGTTTTTAAAAATGCCGTTTTTCACTGATGCATATAAAGAGAGAAGGCTTGCAACTCTTTTTAGTCATTCGCCTCACCTCGCTTAAACTTCGCTCGATTATTTATCTAAATCAGAATAAAACATGGTATATGCATACATTAATAATTTTGTTATACATTTCTCTTCCTTTTCATATTTCCAGTTAATTTTTATATGCCCCCGATTTGTAAATATTTCGATGAAATCGGGTAAATTTTGTTGAATGTGCATCAACCGGGACGGAAGTACCAAAGAACGATAACTCTATTTTACAAATGTTTTGCATTACAAAAAATCCAGGATTTGTAAAAACAATATTATGACATTTGGTTAATTATATTGTGTGTTAAAAGTGAATCTGTATCTATCAGAATCTACTAGTTACAGCTTTCTAGTTATATATCGAACTTACTGTTACATATTACATGAAGAGAAAATTCGGGATTTAATCTCTCTCGAATTTAATGTTCCGAATAAGATTACACATTATGATGACGCCCGAAAATACCGGGTACTTCCGTCCCGGTTGATGCACATGAACAAAATTTACCCGATTTCATCGAAATATTTACAAATCGGGGGCATATAAAAATTAACTGGAAATATGAAAAGGAAGAGAAATGTATAACAAAATTATTAATGTATGCATATACCATGTTTTATTCTGATTTAGATAAATAATCGAGCGAAGTTTAAGCGAGGTGAGGCGAATGACTAAAAAGAGTTGCAAGCCTTCTCTCTTTATATGTATCAGTGAAAAACGGCATTTTTAAAAACAGCTTGTAGAGACAAAAGAGTTGCATTTTTGATAACATATAGTGCATATTAGAATAGAAAAATAGGTAAAAGGTGAATCGAACCCAGATTTAAAAAGAAAAAAATGGAAAGGGGGGGGGGGTCCATACCCCAAGTGCCTATGGACAAGGCAAGCAAAATATCTATGTTGTTATGTTACAATGTAAGAAAAAATTAGCCATTGCAGAAGTCTCTATTATACCAATATTTCATAATGTAGCACAATTGTGAGATTTTTTTTCCTTTTATAATTGAGGATTATGCAAAGTTGGAGGATTTAAATATGACAGTAAACACCGGGTGACTTGTAGCATATCAGAATCTTACAAAGGGCAAGTTTCATTTGTCACTGATAAGCGTACGCCGGTCATATGACCGGCGTAAAACGGCTAAGAGGCAAATGAAGTAAACCAGCGAAAACATTTTTTAAAAATGAATAATTACGCAAAATGATAATCAATTAAATAAATTTTATTTTTAAACGGAGGCTTGGCCTCCGCTCTATTGGTACCGCTCCGCTGCGGCGGAAGGGAATTTGCGATCGCCATCTAGCGGCTTATCACGTTAACTTTGATTACCTTGGTCCCCCGGCTCATTCTTTCCAAGGCAGGAGTACATGAAGCAAAACAGGGACAGAGAACCAGGCTAAACTTTGATAATAATAATAATAAAAATAATAATGCTTTATTTAGAGAAGGTTACCCGATTAGTACAAGGTACTATTCTTCCCCGGGGCCTTCTAATTTCAAACAACATATTACATGAAATGATACAATCAAAGATAAAACATGTAGAGTTCGTTAATGTATGAATAATTAATGTAATGTACAGCTAAAAGAGATATAGATTCAAAAAAAGAAGTCAATATTAATTGTTCATGAGACATTGTCTTAAACAACAGTAATAATCAAACATCATGTACAAAGGACATACATGTATTCAAACATTTATTTACAGACGTTGGCTAATTATAATTTTTTCTACATTTCGTCTAAAAATAGGTAAGGTTGGTGATAATTTTACATGTAATGGTAGGTTATTCCATAAATTTACACCTGAATATTGAAAAGAATTCGTAAATAAAATTGTTCGATGTTTTGGTAAACGAAGATTATAATTCAATTCTGAACGTAAGGAATATGAATCATGGCTTTGAAAAACAAAAAGGTCCTGGAGATATTCAGGGCTCATACCATAAAAAGTTTTGTACAATAAAATACACTTATGTAGTGTGACTAATTCAAATACATTTAGCCATCCCAGTTTTTCAAACAATGGTTTAGATGGTTCGTCGGGTGCTGCATCAAGAATAATTCTAGCAGCCCGTTTCTGAAGTTTATGAATTCTTTCAATGCTTGTTTTAGATGCATTGCCCCAAATAGTAAGACAATAGTTTATTGAAGGCAAAATGTATGCATTATAATAAAGTTTTCTGGTATCTAATGGAAGAAATTTCTTAATTTTACGGAGTGTAAATAACTTGTATGTTAAGGATTTACAAACTGAATCTACATGATAGGTATAATGAAGATTTTGATCTATATGGACACCTAAGAGTTTTTCAACATTTACATTTTCAAGCTTTTCTCCAGAAATTTCTGTGTTAAGTTCTGGAATATCTAACTTTGACCTCTTTTGTTGTGTACACATAAGCATACATTTTGATTTGGTCGTATTCAGAATCATTTGGTTCTGTAAACACCAGTTTTCAATTTCGCATAAATCATAATTCAAAAATTGTTTCAATATTATGTACATTCTTATCAGATAAATGCAGAGTTGCATCATCTGCAAACATGTCAATATTACAGTGATTGACACATAAGGGAAGGTCATTTATATACAATAAAAATAGCAGTGGACCTAAAATAGATCCCTGGGGCACCCCTGCTGTGATGGGTAAAATATCAGAGGAACATGCACCAATTTTAACACTTTGGGGTCTTTCATTTAAATAAGACTGAAACCATTTAATTGTAAGTGAATCAAAGTTATAGAACCTCAATTTCTCAATTAAGAGATCATTGTTGACTAAATCAAATGCTTTACTGAAATCTAAAAATGCTATGCCAGTGAGATTCCCTCGGTCCATTGCATGCAACCAGCTGTCAGTAAGTTTGGTTAGTGCCGTTTGGCAAGAATGGAATTCCTTAAAACCACTCTGTGAGTTTGTAATGAGGTCAAAAGCTCTGGTGAATTCACGTACTTGATTAGCAACATGTTTTTCAAAAATTTTTGATAAAGTCGGTAAAATTGATATTGGTCTGTAATTACTTGGATCATTTTTATCGCCCTTTTTATAAATAGGGGTGACTTTAGCTTGTTTCAGATGCAAAGGAAAGATGCCATAAGTAATACTAGTATTAATTAGATGAGTTACAGGCTTAGAAATTATATCGGCAGAAAGTCTTAAGAGGCGGGGACCAATGAAATCTATACCTGCCGATTTATTAATGTCAAGTGTGCATAGCATTGAGAAGACCTCGTCTTGTCTTATAGGAAGTAAGCTAAATACATTTTCAGCACTAAGTTTTGATTTTGTGAATTCTTTTAATTTTTCTGGTTTAAAGTTACGTTTTGGTAATTCAGTTAATAAATTGCTAGAAATTTTTGTAAAGTGTTCATTAAAAACATTGGCAATACCTTGTGTATCGTTAATTTCTGATCCGTTGTCTTTAATATGAGTAGGAAAAAAATATTTTGGTTTTGAGGATAAATGGCTCAGATAGCTCCAGAGTTCTTTAGGATTCGAGCTCTCCTCAATTGCTGATTTATAATAAGTACATTTAGCATTAATAATCAAAAGCGTAACTTTATTCCTCCAGTGTCGAAAATTTTCAAAGTCTTTGTGTTGATGATAGTAATCTCGTAATTGTCTAGCATCATTAATTTCTTGTGTAAACCATTTTGGACGAGATTCAGTTTTCACACGTTTAGTCTTTACTTTAGCGTGTCTATTTAGAATAGTATCAAACATATTGTAGAAGTTCGTTAAGATATCGTTAGGGTTGTGCAAGTTAGTAAGGTTATCAAAATTAACACTTTTTAAATCGGAAAGAAATCTTTCCTCATTAAAATTCTTAAAGTCGCGGTATTGAATTTCAGTGTGTTTTCCCTTACGCTGCATGCTGTTAGATCTGCGTGTTGCACAAACAGGGTAATGGTCAGACATAGCTATGGGTGGTACTTGGATTTCACAGATGAGGTCAGGTTGGGTAGTGTAGAAATGATCAATAAGGGTAGATGAGGTGTTAGTAATTCTAGTAGGTGTGGTAATTAATTGAGTTAGTCCAAATTCTTCTAGTGCAGATGTCCAGGATAAAGGGGGGTCTCTTAGCAGATCAATATTGAAATCACCTGTAAGTATGATTTCTCGGTCATCACAGCAGGAGGCACGGTTAATCTCCCTAATACAAATACAAATGTCAGCAAATACAATTTATCATTGAATGAAATGCTGACTGACGTTTTTCATACCAATTGTTAGTCCATTATTTATACACTGAATTGACTACGGATTTTTTCCGTTATTTCCTGATTATGACAATGAGCACACGGCGGGTGTGACCGGTCAGCAGGGGATGCTCACTCCTCCATGGCACCTGATCCCACCTCTGATGTTTCGGAGGTCCGTGTTTGCTCTGCTCTTGTTTTGTATATTTGTTTAATGGACGTTGAGATTGAATACTGTTCGTTATTTCCATATCCTTATACTAGCTAGGTCCTCCACCCAGCAGGCGGGTGCAGATGGTGGGCGATATGCAGAACAATAGAGGATAGGCTTTGTGTTTTTTAAATTGATTTCTAACCATATTGTCTCTATATTACTAATTTCTAAATCCTGTCGACGCTTATATGATAAATTATTTGAGACATAAATAACTATTCCACCGCCTGCTTTATTTTGTCGATCTTTTCTTTCAAATACATAACCATCTATATTCAAATCTGCGTCACTAATTTGTTCATTTAAAAAAGATTCACAAAGTCCCAATACATCTATAGATCGTTCATTTTGTAAAATTAATTTCAGTTCGTCTAATTTTGGTAGAAGATGACACACATTAAAATTTCCGAAACGCAAACCTCTTTTAACTAGACCAAAACCAGAATTTATCGGGGCACATTTATTAGAGATGTTTATTGCTTTGGTAGAATTTAGACTTTCAGGGCTAGGACTTTTGTTTATCTCTTGTTTAGAATTAGATTTTCGCTTAGTTTTGAGATTATGTATATTTTTGGCAGTTGAGTATTCTATTTCAGAATTTTTAAAGATACATTTACATAAATTTTTGTTACATTCCGAACATAAAGTTTCCAGAGGTAAAAAGTTATTTTGCAGACTTAATGAAACAATCTCTGTGTATTCGGCCAGACATTCGTTGCCCCTATTCTAGTACGGACAGAACTTTTGTTTGAGGCCAGGTTCCCCACACTGCCAGCAGTCTACTTTGGTCCCATGTCTACAATTCCGGGATGAATGGCCTTGTTCTCCACAGAAATAGCAGCACGTATATTTCACGATGCGGAGGGATAAGGTACATGATGTTGCTTCAGAATTGGGACATACTTATTGTATAGTTTCAACAGTGAGGCAGTTCCTTGGTCGGATAAATGTATTCCGTCCTTCCAGTATAAAGTGGAATTCCAGGCTTTGAAAATTTGACTTGATTTGATCACTGTCGCACCATACTCTTCGCACACAAAACGGATAGCTTCATTCACATCATTGATCAATGCATCTTTTCGAGGCATGACTTCACAAATGAAAACACTAATATTTGAATTCCTCTCTTTCAGATCCATTATTATTTCGGAAAAGTCATTTTCTACCGCTTCCATATTACGTTTATTTGAAGCATCATTTCCTCCAGCCTGAATTATGACATTTTCTAGAGAAGACACGTCGTATTGCTGCAGTTTCTTACGAATATAAGAAATGCTAGCTCCTCTATTGGTACTTACACTAACATTTGAACGTAACCCACGGGTTTTAATTCGTTGCAGAATTGAACTTCCGATCAAGAGTGTAGTTTTCTGCAGGTTGCTAGATGTGGAATTACGTTGTTTCCGGACGGAACTGTTTCCTAGTCTCTGGTGCACAGGTTGTTGTGGTTCCGTGTTTGTAGAGCTTTCTTTCATAGATACTTCTGGTATAACTTCATTACACTGTACATGTCTACAAGTGACATTGTTAGAAGCCTTTGGCAGATCATTTGTACAATTGCCTTTATGTTTGAGGACTGTACCGGTTGTCTGAGTACTTGAACTGGCTAAACGTTTATTTGCATTTTCACTCAGATCTTTTTTTAGCGATTCTATTTCCTGTGTTAAGCGATGAACAATTAATGAAAGTTCCTCTACACGTAAAGCAGAATCACAGCACCTGCTGCATTCTTTAGATTCATTACAGGGAACAGAATTTGAAAGGTCCCTCCTTGGTGTAGATGCCATTTGTGGCGGTGGTTGGGAAATAATGATATTTGATCCATTGATGTCACATCCGTAAACACTTATTTCCTCAATGAATTTCTCGCACCATGATGATGCTGTACTCCCCTGAATATGGAGTACTGAGGTACTTCTGTAAATTGTTGCTGTAACAGATCTACAACTAGTCTTAAAAATATGTCCATCTCCCTTAGTGGTTTTCTCACAAAACAATTCCTGTTGCAAATATGAAAAAATAGTTTCATATTTTTCTTGGTCAAAGTTCACTGTGAAGCTCCTCTTATTGGTGGTAACTTTTAAACTGGCCTGCCTGTCTGATATCGGATATGTGCTGTATACAGACAGGTGATCAATAATGTTTAGAGTCCGCTGCTGACACGCTCATTGGCTGATAAAAACTCTCTCTGACATAGAATTTAAATTGTCGGGGAAACCAAAACAGATCACCGAGTGCAGTTCTCTGCATCTGCTTTAGATGCAATTAATCTAATTCGGTCACATACAAAGCATAATTTTTTTTCTCATGGACCTATAATTATCTTACACCTTTCACCTCACCTGGGGGTCTTTAATTACTAGTAGTTTGCGAAGGTCCTATCACATTAATACCCTACATTACCTAGATAGAAGAAATCTGCATCATTGTTTCATTGAAACTGACATATTTTAAATGTTCCCTCACCGACTCAGCAGATAGCTGAGGCTTGTCTGTTTATAGCTCTGCTGCATCTATTTTTAGAATTCCTTATCACATGTTTCAGAAGCTAGATGGGACAGTATCTATGTTTACATGACCACTAAAAACCAAAACAGTGGCTTGAATCTTATTTTGTGGTGTAAATTTAGTAACCTGTGCAAAAAAGGATGTAAAACACTGTAATCATGGAATCTGCAGACTCAATGTATGCCCACAAAAAATATATGCAAGGAGTTAAATTTATTAGATTTCTCAAACCTTGGAGAGATATTGAAAAAGTGTCAAGTATGGGAGAATGCTAGTAAACGGTTCCAAGGGAGGGGGGGGGGGGGGGGGGGGTCCGGGAATAGGAAGCCCACTTTATTTTCTGTCTAGTGGAGAGAGAGAGAATGAAACGTTTTCTGAGAATAAATAAAAATACATATATTTGTACGTTTAACTTATGTATTGGATAGATAGATTCTCACACATTAATTCTCTTCCACTCACTTTTCTTTCAAATTATATGATTAAAACGGTTCTATATTATATGAACCGTTTTAATCATATGATTTGAAGGAACTAACATGCAACTCTTTGTTTTAAACCCCACTTGCATCCACCACGGATTTTTTTTTTCAAACTCCAAAAGAAAATTTTTGTACTCTTTGGAAATGCTGCAAATCCATTCAATTTCAATTAAGGATTCAGCAGTTTTTTTTTTAATTTTTTTTCTTTAAATTTGGACGGGGGGACCAAAGAAATAAATGGACGTAAACAGATATTATTTACCGAAACCTAAGATCTTCCATACGTGTGTGTGAATCTTTGCTTGAGAGTGTGTATGGGGGGGGGGTATATGGACAGTACAACCCTGGAACCCCTCTTTCAAGAGTGGCTGGATCCGCCCCTGAAACAGGGTATTATCCGTAAAATTGCGTATTAAACTGGATATTAAGGTATCGTTGAATCCACAATATCTAGTCAATTCGGTGTAATCACTTTATAAAACTTGAACAATGGGATGGCATATTTTGCGGAGTCAACTTTCACCTAGATGCAAATGTTTCTAAAGGTATCACCAATCAAGTAAGAATTTGGAAGTCAGAATTAATGCGCACTGGACAACAAATACCAACAAATGTAGAGCTTAGTATATTTCAAGATCTGCACCCAAACAGGCGTTTGTTCTGCTTGATATTTTTCATAATGTTGGAAATATTTGGATCTTCTTTATGTTCGTACCCAATACAACAGAACTATTCATTAAAATTTGAATGAGCATGTAGATCTATGCATTGTTATATCTGAATGCTTGTATCTCAGCTCCTTTTAGTCCTGAAGAGTTAGAGATACTAAAGTACTTTTTATCTATCTCACATTTCAGGAAGCTCTTACCACGAGTCACTAAAGAACTGAAATTTATATACATGTAGTTTGTTGCAATTAGATTGGTTTGTGCTTTTGATGAAATATAATGAAAAATAGGAATTCAATAAATTACATAATTAAATATTAGACCACGGTAACATAAACGAAGAAGATGTGTTTGTGAAACACTGTTGCCCCCCCCCTATATATCCCTTACCATTCAAAAGTCATGGCCAAGGTTAAAGTTTGTCCATAAGTATAGAACATCGAAGGTCAATGTCAAAAGGTCAAGTTTGTTAATATCCAAGGAAAAGTCTTTCCACAAAAAAAGATATATGAAGTATTAATGTTCTGGTATCTACTTTTCAAAAGATATGGCCACCTACCCTTAGGCAGATATTGGGGTCAGAATATGAATAAAAAAATCCCAAAGAGACACACAATCATGTTCATTCAAAGCCTCCGTCTATCAGTACTTTCAGTACTTTGATTTACATTATGTCTTAGTTAGATTAATTCGAAATTCAATTTAAGATAAAACCATGGACCTCATGAAAAATTTTATTTTTCAGAAAATAAAAACATATTTTAATTATATGAATACAGATTTCCTCAGAATAAGCAAACAAATAAAGAACATGTCGATCTTGTAAAAAGTATCTGCATTTTCGCAGTTGTTTTCTCCTCCAGCCATATTTCTAAGACCGTCGATCTCCTCGCCGGTCACTTCAGACCGGTGCATTCAGCGTTGGCCGGCTAACTTCCCCCTATCAACTGAAGTAACAAGCCGGGTTACGAAAGGTCAAGCGGCGCATTCGGCGTACGCCGGTATGACAAATGAAATCCTACCAAATAGGATAAGCAGGATAATTTTGTTGATAATTGAACATGCTTTTGTTATTATTACAAGAATAATTCAAGAACATTTACCACGCTAATGTCCTTTACATATTGACCAATCAGCATCGAGGCTAATTCTAGCACAGACAGAAAACGTGCTTTCCTACCAAAAACACTGGATTGAAAACGCCCAGAAAGAACACGGTCTTTCATGAATTGAATTGTTTGTTATTTTCCTAAGTAGTCTACCTTATTTACTGGTTCCATTTGAGCAAGAATGTTGTTCATGGAGGAAATCTGTTGACGGCCAGTCCGCGCCAATCTCCACTATTCACAGCTTAATCCACGCTATTCGTTTTTTTAGAACTGGCTGGACACAAACGATGGATTAAATCCCTTATCTCAGGCACGTCCGCATGTCAATTAACAAGGCGCATTACCAATTTTTATCCTCAAATGAATAAAATGAAAATTCTCTCGTGCGCTGACAGATTGAAAAGAAAATCTGGAATTCCCCGACCGTATTTTAGAATCACAAAGACTCAACCGGTTATCCTCGGCTGACTCCATTACGTTCCATTTGTCAGGTAAGGAAGCGTGCGACCCGAGGAGCTCCGAGTTATACAGAGCATGGCAATGCAAATGGCGGTCGGATTAAAAGGTTGACTGAATCGTAAGTGAATGTTTGAATACAATGGCATTAATTTCGGCTCAAATTCGGAAGGGATGAAATGTTTTGCTTCCCTGGCATATAATTGGTGGGTTTTCCGAGGGAAGTACTGTGTTAGAACTTTATAAATCCATAAAGAACGGCTTCATTAACCTCGGGACTTGGGTTTTCCCGGAGAATTGCCTATAACGGTTTCTGTGGGAAAATCACAGACTGACGCGTTTGACAGTGTGATTGCAAATATGATTGTTGTCCAAATAGTGCCGTTGTTTAGTCAATATGCGAGATACAACCCTGTAGAAGATAAAGACCTTGATGTACATGTGGAAATAATTACTAATAATATATCATTTCTTCAAGCTGCTGTGCAAATAAATTTGAAGATATTTTTTCTAGCCATTGATGACTTACTTGATTTCATCAAATTTTACTTAGAGTAACTGTAAAAATATAAGGCTAAGACAATTTTTATAATATGAATGATGTTCATACCAGTGCCTGTTGAAACTTCCAGAGTGTCTGTGCCCCCCTCAATCCCATACAGGGCCTTGTCTGAGATGATTCCAATTATCTAAAACAATCACCCAAGCTCATATATTTGATGCCAATATATCTAAAAAATAAACTATCATTTTGTTGCTACTGAATTATGTACATCATTAGACAATTTGTTTCAAATTTGACAAATATTTTGTATGCTACAAGTTAAATGATCAATAACTTTTAAATCAATATCAAGAAAAATTCCCAACAGCCCTTTTCAGAAATTTCTCCCAGTCCTTGATGTCCTCAGGGGGAGGGCCACCCCCTGTCTTAACTGAGATTCTTTTTCTCTCGGCCTCTTTTTTTTGGTCGAAGACTGAATGTCCTGCCATTTTTTTTTTCACTTCTTTGGTGGTGCGCCCACTTCCACCAAATGCATTTAATCCATTTATGCTGAATAATTCCATAAAGAAATGAATAAATTGCAAAGAATTTCAAATCCGTAGAAAATATTTTGAGATATAAAAATTAAAAAATATTCGATATAATAAATTCCAACATGAAATTATTTTACAAATGTGGATTCAATGTAGGTCAATATGTATTTATTATGACCCAGGATGACAGATTTTGACCAAAGATACATGAAGTATATTGACCTAATTCATACATGTATTCATTGTTAGTCCCCTTCCGGGGAAACCAGGGGGGACTATAGGTTTCCTCTGCGTCCGTCCGTCCCGTCAATCTGTCCAACTTGGTTTTCCACATTTTTTTTCTTAACGCTTGCAGATATTGAGCTGAATTTTGGTATGTGGGTGTATCTTAATGAGTTACAGATCAAGTTTGAATTTCACTTCGCTTCATTGATTTTTGACAGAATTATGGCATTTTGAATACTTTTCATAATCGCTTAATAATGATCGGGTTCGAACTGCGCTCACTTCCACTTGTTGACAAAAATATGAAGCGAGGAAAAGACGGTGGAGAAATGAGTTGAATTTTCGTCTTAACCCTTTCTCTACCGGCACATTTTCAGCGTTTTTGCAAACCTTTTGACATATCCTTATAAATCAATTTATAACTTTTTTATTCAAAGAGTAATCTAGGCAAAGTGAATACCATTTTGTAGAGAATTTTCGGGAGATGATATTTCATAACTATGTAGGTACCTCACAACTGACCTTGCTTGTGGAAATTGAGGTCAAAGGTCAAATAAGTGCAGAATTTTATTGCATTTTTTGACACATTTTAATTTTCAAGTTAAAAATTAACAGTAATACACATTGAAATAGGAAATTCAGAATAAACCCACAAAAGGGCATTATCCTGTACAACATTAATCACATAAACTTTTTTTTTCAATTCTGCAAAAAATGTCTTTTAAGAGGTTGCTAAGCAATGGAGTATTTTTCAATTTTCAGGCAGTATTTCGTGTTTTTTGCTCATCCCACACACATTTATGCATTCCATTACATTGTTAAGTCAAATGTGGGATAATGATACAGAAATAATATACATCAGATAATTGTCTCAAAGTTTGGCATCATCAGATTCACTTTTTTGGAGGTCAAAGGTCAAATAAGTGCATAATTTTAGAAATTTTTCCGAAAACTTTTCATCTTTCAATGGATGCTACAGAAGAAAATTCTGAATTTGCTCTTTAGAAGGCATCACACTGTATTGCAATGTCCACATATTATTTTTTTTCAAATTTGTGTTAAATGACCTTTAAATGGTTGCTAAGCAACAACAATATTCAATTTTTTGGCTTAATAGGTTTCTTTCTTCTTATTCTAGACAGTTTTCCATGGTATCGTTTGTAAAATATAAGGTCAAAAATAATGTATAAAACATCCAACAAACAATTGTCCTAAGTATTGACCCTGAAATTTCTGTTCTTTGGGGGTCAAAGTCATATCAGTACAGAAGCTGCCTTAAATTGTAAGTATATATCAAATTTGAAATGCTGCAATTATTATGGACATATTGTCCCATTACTGACACATAAAATTGTAAACAACAAAATCAACAGAGATATCACAAAAGTGAATAGTTTTGTTTTACTTTGTTTTTTTCTTTTTTTCAAATCTTTGTTGTCATTGAAAAATATATCTCTGACTTAAGTTAACTGGAACAAAATTTGTAATATGTGTTCTCAAGTATTTCAATCTTAGAGAGAAATACGATTAAAATCATATTAATGTAAAATTGTATTGCAACCAGTATCATTTTTTGATTACACAAAAGAGAACTTATTTGTCATTTTCAAAAACTTAGTCAAACACATTCTTTGTCATCTAGAATACATTGAATAAGAAAACATTTACAATTTTTTCTTTTCTTACAAGAATTATTTTACATTTTCAAGTCTCTACTGGGTCACTTATTAAAAGAACTTTTGTCATTTTATAAGCATATGAAAAAAACAGCAAAGATGGACAAGCACAGAACTTAAGCTACAATCTTTCACTCATCCATTTTATGTGGCATATGTACATACAATGACTGAATTTCAGTAGCCAAGGATTTCTTTAGTATTTGCTACTCTTCTCACAAACCCTAAACTTATGCTGTCCAAAGTCAGAATTCCTTATATCACATGACATGATCTTGAATAACCACTTGCATCATTGATAGAAATAAAGAGCATTCCTAAAAGTGAAGTATCCGGCAAAGAATAATTAACAAGCAGATAGGCTTATTTGCTAGTAATTTTGCAGGTTTTTATCTCTAATTTTAGATTCCAGATTACATTATGTGCACATCATCTTCATGTTGAATAAACTCTCTGCCATCTCTCTGAAAGACCGAGGGAACTCCTTTGATTTGACCGAGGCATGATCAGTTTCTAAATGTATTCTGTCCCGACTCCTGTAACAAATTTTTAAAAAAAAGTTTTGAAAAAGCTTTTCTAATCGAATATGTAGTTTTAATCAGATAATTCAGTTTATACAGAAATCTACAATTGGCACATTGATATAACTTTTCTTTTATGATATTGTTTAAAAAGTCTTTATAAAGCATAGCATATATATTATATTATATATGTCATATTTTGACATACTTGTAGTTAAATGGTTTGGGGAAGTCAATGTATTATGACTGAAATATTGCAATCCTTATACTAAGCAATCAAGGTTAATCAATTATGAATTTTAAAAAAAATAGCATAATTAACCATTAATTTTATCAAATGCATGAAGTATCCCTATTTAGTTTCTTGTGTCAGGGTTATTTAGAGAAAGGGTATGTCGGACTGAAAACTGTAACTTCAGAGAAAAATCCCTGGGACAAGAAACAATGTTTATATATATATGGGCTTGTTTGTATGTTAATAAATGTCTCTCTCAAGAATTTCTCTCTCCGATGGAGACGCCACCACTTGTAGGTGGACAGATGCAAATTTTGTTCTATACTCGGCAGTTACAGCTATTGAGCTGCAAAGGATCTTTTTCATGCCGGCACCTACTGCGACAAGGGACCTTAATTGGGTTATATAAGTATAAGTATAATATCAAATATTTTTATAATGTCTCATCAGAAGAACAGGTCTCCATGTCTCATAGTAGGATTAGAACATGCGATGTAAGGATCAACTCCTTACTTCGTGACTATAGGGCAGAGGCTCTAACCACTGCGCCAGTCCAGCCACTCATGTACATGTACCTGGGAGTGTTGACTAATAGCCGTCCAGTGGCAATGAGGAATTTTGACTGCAGTAAAATTGACTTACTTATAACTAAGCACCTATGTCCTCCATATCATGGTCTTTTCTGTGCATGGTGGCCATTGGTGGGTTATAAAAGCGGTAGGGAAGGAACTTTGGATATAATTTGCTTACTTATATTTTATGCCATAAAACCCTCCCCCTTTCCTCCTTTTTTTTCTTTAAATTATGATTTGGGATACAAAGTTGACAGAGATAGAGATGTGCAGCTTTGCTAAAATATTGTTAAATTTCCCTCAAAAATCATAAAATTTCTTGTTATTGGAGTAAAAACTATCGAATTAGAAGCCGTTTTACTCTATCGGTTATGAAACATACTTTTACTTTTCAAAGATTTATTACAACAGTTTTTGATTGATCGTTTTTTTAAATTGTGCAAAATATCACTATGTCGTTTTTTGATAGATCGTAATATATATAATGACAAAACATACATTCCTATAGTTATAAAGTACATATGTGATTGATTACACTGTGAGTTCCGTGTTGACCGAAAAAAAGAGCGCCAACAATACCGGTCTTTTTAATCGCGTAATTTTAATGTTATATACAATGAAAATATTTACCCTGGTTCTGACTGCACAAGTGATGTGCACAGGTGTTATCCATATAAAATGTTTTTAAAAACCGATCATTTCAATTAAAAGGAAATCACCTTTTAACCTGAATGACCTCATTATTACGATCGTTTTATGTAGCACGGACAGTGTTGAATTAACACATTTTGTTGACTCGGTTGCCGCTTAAAAAACAATTACTAAAATAAAAAAAAAATAAACATGCTTGATCAATCATTGTTTTTATGAATAAAAAATAAGACAAACACTTATAAAACAAAATTTTATCTAGATTTCCTGTCCTGACAACAACATAAATGTTTGCACGTGAATCTGTAATATAAATCTATAAAACATAAATTTGCAGGCAATATGACCCAAGTCCAATCGAAGGCAAAATGACCTAAAATCATGCAATAACTAGGTCCCTTGAGTTACCTAAAATTGATGAGTAAGAACAGCTTACTACCGTACAAGTTTTGATAGCAACATAGGTGATCATAGGCTTGATCGCAAAAATAATCGTCGGGAATCAGTTTTCCCCCGTTAAATCGCGAATAAAAGTCGCTGCATCTAAAAGTTTGGTTACAGTATAACATGTTTAACTTAGGAAAATCTAAACTATTGTTTCGAAAAGAAAACATTTTAAGCAGCTTCACGTTTTTCAGGTGAACTTTCAAGACTGGAAAAGGGAGCAGTGTACTCCATTTTTCCCTTTCGTCGATGGCACAGATGAGCAGGATGTTGGAGGAGAATGATTCATTGATTGTATATTGTTTAATATGTAATGATTATGTAATATATAGAGTAGATTATTAAACATTGTATCTTCAAATATGAGAAGATGGGGCTTTTTCAATTTTGTAATTTTATGCTATTACAATTCTAGGTGGAAACTGAAATTATGAAGGAAAATTAATTTTTATGTCACTAAATATTAAATCTCATAAAAAATGCCAAGGAGTCGATACAAGTCAGGAGAACTGTTCTGGTGTTGATACAAGGCAGGAGAACTGTAAAGGAGTCGATACAAATCAGGAGAACTGTCCAGGAGTCGACACAAATCAGGAGAACTGTCCAGGAGTCGACACAAATCAGGAGAACTGTCCAGGAGTCGACACAAATCAGGGAAACTGTCCAGGAGTCGACACAACTCAGAAGAACTGTATTGGAGTCGATTGAAGTCATGAGAACGGTCCTGGAGTCGACACAAATCAGGAGAACTGAAAAGGAGTCGATACAAGTCAGGAGAACTGTCCAGGAGTCGATACAAGTCAGGAGAACTGTCCAGGAGTCGATGCAAGTCAGGAGAACTGTCCAGGAGTCGATACAAATCAAGAGAATTGTCCTGGAGTCAATACAAGTCAAGAGAACTGTCCAGGAGTCGACACAAATCAGGAGAACTGTCCAGGAGTCGACACAAATCAGGAGAACTGTCCAGGAGTCGATACAACTCAGGAGAACTGTCCAGGAGTCGACACAAATCAGGAGAACTGTCCAGGAGTCGACACAACTCAGGAGAACTGTATTGGAGTCGATACAAGTCGGGAGAACTGTCCAGGAGTTGATACAAGTCAGGAGAACTGTCCAGGAGTCGATACAAATCAGGAGAACTGTCCAGGAGTTGATACAAATCAGGAGAACTGTAAAGGAGTCGATACAAGTCGGGAGAACTGTCCAGGAGTCGATACAAGTCAAGAGAACTGTCCAGGAGTCGATACAAATCAGGAGAACTGTCCAGGAGTCGATACAACTCAGGAGAACTGTATTGGAGTCGACTGAAGTCATGAGAACTGTCCTGGAGTCATTACAACTCAGAGGAAATGTCTAGGAGTCGATTGGAAATTTAACGACGTTTAAGGAATACTGCACTGGAAAAATGGACACTTTCAACCGAAATGTACACCGAATTGTGTCGATTTGTTTAGGAATATTAATAAAACAAGACAGCTCATCTCTCTTCTAGTTCATTGTGTGTAATATGTTACACTTCAAGTTTATGATATTTAAAAAACATTTATTTTAAAGTGCGCTGTGTGAATTTCGGATTTAAAAATCAACATGCATTTTTTTTCTATTTGTTAATATAGTGGTGACACCTTGCAATTACGCGAGTTATCGTTCATGGCTCCTTGAGGCGAAGGACCACCCCATTTAGTCGCCTTTTACGACAAGCAAGAAGGTACTGAGGACCTATTCTTACTCGGATCCCCACCGGAGGGGGCATTATTTAGACAATAAATATTTAAAAGATGGAAAATCCTTAAACACAAAAGAGAAAAAAAAAATCTTTTTGAATTTGAATGAAACAGAATAAAGACTGTATCTCCATATTCTGTATTTGTTTGATTCTATATTTTATGCTTCAAAGTTGAAAACAATAATTATAAATGGATTGAGAAAATGCAAGTTGATCAAGTCACAATGTGTATAACGTCAATATGTATATATGAATAGGCTCAGGATTTATTTGTTTAAAAATATTTATGTATATAAGTAGGCTTCTTAGCTCAGGTGAATTGAAAATGAATTTCGATCTGCAATTTCAATACGATGTTTTCCCCACGTTTGCGTCGAATTGCACCCGCCCATTTCGTTGTTTATCACTGAATATTTTTTCACAGATAGAAATGACGTTAGCTTTACATTCCCAATTTTGCCAGTTAATGTATTATATATAAAATCAACATATTACAACTCACATAAATGATCTGGGGCACTTTTGGCATCTTGATGATCTTCGATATTTTTACTTATCGTCTGTCAAAACTCGTTATATTATGACGTAAGACAAAACATACAGTATTTCCGAGCCCGATCTAGTCTTGATGTTCTCGAGTAAAAGTGTATTTTCAAATACATTATCTGCCAAAAAACGAATCTAAATAAATAAAATCAATTTTATTACCGTATTTAATCAGCGTTGCTAAAAAAGAATTCATCGTCTACACAAACTTTATGATTGTCGATCACAATTATGATCGGGTACATAATCTCGTTAAACAGCTTCGCAGGGAAAACAAGATGTACGCCTGCGAGAGCCGCGGCTTCAAATCCGCAAAAAAAGCAACTACATACGCCACTTGTCAACAGACAAACACATAAAAACATCTCTTTCTGAAAGAAGACCGCGACGTAGAACCGCCTGAAGGAAATTCTTTTTCGGACGACCGGCACGAACATCAGGACATTCGTCAGGAACATGGCGATGACAGTTAAGATGGCGAAGACACTCAAGTTGGTGATCATGGTGATAAAAAGTCTGGTTTGAAGGAACAGTCACAGGATGATAATCCATTTATTCCATTTAATAATAAGTTGCACATGCTTTTGTATATGTTAAAGAACTCGCCCACACATTCCGTGGTAAGTCATAACAGGGACTTGTAAACTTTGATCCCTGGTCATCAGGTCCAGTACAATCTGTACATTAAACTATGTAGGTAGACTTACCTACGTAGCTTTATTTACCTACATCAGGTAGCTATTTTTAGTTATTTTAGGTACGTTTTCAAAAGTTTTCTTTTTATTAAAAAGAGACAAAAAGTCATAATTCAATGAGTATTGATATTTATTTTAGGGAGGACAGGATTTTTTTTATATTTTCACGAGTGCCTTACAAGTGAAATAAATTCCAAAATCCAAATTCAACTACAAAACACTTAATTTTCTAATTATTACATTTTTCTTTGATTTTCCCTTTTCCTCTCTCCTTTTCTCGTGCAGTCATAGGCTAGATGATGTCATAGTTGAGCGGTTGAGACGTCATAGCTTTAGTGTTGTTAGATTGAAAACGTCGTAAACAAGGATTTTGACAATATATTTCGGGATCTTTGGCAGATTTATTCTATGTCAGAATAAATTAATTCAAATTGTAACGCTGTATTTGATTGGATAAAAAATTTACTTTATATCGTATGAAATGGATTGCCTACGTTACAATGACTTGCGTCAAAAACGTATCAATCCGCCTGACGTTACATTCAAATTTTGTACAAATTCAAGTCATTTTGTTAGAACCATCATCTTTTTTTACATCAAATGAATGGAAACTAAATTATAAGCAATGAATTTAAGAGCTACCCATTTTATACGGTATAAACTCGGTTGGAACAGTTTTCGCTTTTTTTTTGAACCGCTTCGCACATTTATTGACTGTGTAAGAGGGCTACATAGACCCAAGAGCCAAACTGTCAACCTGATTTGTTTATGCCTTATCAGCAAAACATCAGAAACTTTGACTTTTTAGCTAAACTGAGCGTCGTCGTCTTACATTTTCATCTTGCAAAAAACCACAGGGCCAATTTCAACTACACTTGTCACAAAATATCCTTGGGTGAAGGGGATTCAAGTTTGTTCCAAAGAAGGGCCAAGCCCTTTTTCAATGGGAGATAATTATGAATTAATGAAAAAATAATGGCATCTTTTAAAAATCTTCTTCTCGAGAACTACTGGGCCAAGAAAGATGAAAGTCCTGTGGAATAATCCTCAGGTAGCGAAGATTCAAGTTTGTTCAAATCATGACCCCCGGGGATAGGGTGGGGCCACAATGGGGAATCAATTTTAACAGCAAAGCCATGATTGGTTTTTGCTTTTACCTAGCCAGTTGCTTAGGTGAGTGATATGGCCCCTGGGCCTCTTGTTAAAGTGTAGTCTGTACACTCAATATAACTACTAAATCATTAATATTCTGCAAATACAATGTATTTTTTATTAAAAAAAAATGTTTTTAATTTTAGCTAAGGGAAAGTTGTCAGATATGAAGAGGCTTAAGACTGGTGGTGGTCTAAAGCCCCAAAGTCCATATCCCGCAGAAAAATCCATCTTGGATAACTTGGAGGGTAGACCTTCATTGAAAGGTATACCTGATGGCATTGATACATCTGGTAATAGACTCTTAACACTTTCATTAACTAAAATTAATTAACAAACAACAACTGTGCATGGTATCTCTGTATTATTATCTCTATGTGTAATGATAAGTCATATTTATCAAGAAATTACAATTCAAATTTGTGGCAACTGCATGTACAATTAATAAAATTTCATTCAAAGAGCAGAACAATTATTTACCATACTTTTAAAATTACAAATAAAATTTAACATAAAGGATATTTTGGGATGGTAATTGAATACATAATTGTCAACAGCAAGATGTTTATTTAAATATTCATGAGTTATGTTCAAGGTTAAACTTTTTTAAAAATCTCAAAGGCCAAGGTTTCAAAATTTATATCTTGTTATATACAGATATGAAGTAAGAAAGCTTTGGCACCATTGACCAACTATTCAAAAATTGAGGCCAAGATTAAAGTTTGTTTAATTTTTACAAAAGTGGGTCAAAATTAAAGGTCAAATGTTCAACTACGTATGTGTCAAAAAAGAAAGGTCTTGTCAAATGGAATACATGTATGAAATATGAAAGTAATTATTCTAACTGATCAAACGCAATGGACAAGGTTAAACGTCTTTCACGGAGAAACAGACAGCGGGACATACCAACGGATTGGGCAAAAACTATATGCTGTCAAATCTTTGATTTATAGGGCATGAAAAACACACAAAAGATGCGATGTAAGTTCATTCTGCATTTACATAATCAACACAAAGTCTAAATTATGATATATCTCATATAATCTGCAATGTATGTTTTATAGATCTGTTGCCAATCCAGCCTTCCATCTCCTCAGACATGCCTGAAAAGAAAAAAACAAACAAGAGGTACAGTAACTAGAAATGTTTGATAGAACCATATCCATGTTAGTTTTGACTTTCTGTAAGGCATGGTATTCCTGGTACTATGTAATTAGAGTCTGTTAAATGTCAAATAGAATAATTTTCACGGTTTAAGAATTTAATAACATCAGGGACTTTAACTTGTTGTTGACAGCGATGAGACCACTTAAGCTCAACTTCTTTGTCAGACGAGACAACATTATTGGTTATTCGATACACTAACTGGCATTTGCTCAAATTTCTATCCCATCTATATTTCAGTGAAGGAGAGCTGTGTAAATTTCAGAAGCTTATTATGTAACTACTGAATGCCACGCTTTACTGAAAGTCCTAAATTACCTGGAAATATTTTTATTGGTTTAATGAAGCAACAATCCCAATAGTAGTTGCCCTATGTCTTAAAAAAACACCGTGTGCGGTCTCAATATTGAAATAGTTTTCACATAAGCTTATAAAAGATTGTCCAGATTAAGATAGAATATTACCCCTTTCTGTCTCTCACTCTGTGGTAGTTAGTTTTCTGGATTATTTGATGCTATGCACAAGGTTATATAATGAAGCTGAGTTTCAGATCAATTGACCTATTTTCACAAAGGTTATTGCTTCATATCTTCAAAATTTTATAATTATTATTTACATTTCCAATGAATTACCACTATGTTTCTTTACAAAATAAAATGCAGGATATTTTCTCATGAACTACATTAGGTATTTTTCTTAGAAAGAATCTCTCTAGGCCGTGTTGGAACATTATCATATTTAACTACAAATCATGTGAGGTTTTTTTATTCAATGTTTTTACACCACAAATAATAAATTTCATATAGGACTTCACTCCATTTTACTTAATACCTCTAACGCAAAACCCATTGTGACGTCAAAACTGTGTGATATGATTACAAATTTAGTTACTACATGTACCTATAATAAAAACTATTTATACGGTTTCATCTGAAGGACCGGTCGTCACGTTGCGTCCCACAATTTTTTTACCCAAAATTTTTATGGATGCAGGTCTATAAATGGCTTTGATCATTTCAACTTAGAAAGTAATTAACTCTTAACATCACAATAGCATCATGATAATTTACTCTTGCATGTAAAAGCAATAGTTTTACAGTAAAAAGAAACATCTAGCTTTTACAAATGAATAAAAAAAACAACAAATAGAATATACTGTGAAATCCCATATATAATTTTTATAGCAACAGTTTCAAATTTTTTTGTGAAGGAAAATAATTTTCCCCTCAAAATTTAGATCACAAGAAGGTAATGTGTACAAGTTTATTCATTCCGATTATTTCAGATGTGATAGAATAACACATGATGATTTGATTTTCCGCTTTTAAGTTTCCTGGAATTTTGCAGATGGAAGTAAACCATCCTCCAAGAAAAGAAAGACCACCACTCAGGAACTTGAAGAAAAAACTCTGACATTAGAGAATGAGAAGATGAGAGAAGATATTCAGAAGATCAAGTTAGAAAAACGAGTCTTGGAAATAAAGAAATCGTATTACAATTTAAAAATTCAAATGTTCGTAAACGAGCATCCTTAGGTGGTGGCTCAGATACTCCCAGTACATGAAGTTTAAATTTTAATATCTTTTATAGATGATTTTCACATTTACAAGAGTTATTTACTTGGCAAGGGCTATTTGGAATTCGGAATCAGTTATAACCAACTCCTTTTTTCATTACTCCATAATAATTTTATTCAATTCACTTTCTTTACAATTTCCATGCTGGCATACAGTCATGACATTAAAGCTGAACACAACTCGTAAATAGGCATACGCCATTTTTGATAGCATTATCTACGATACATCAATACTAGGGTATACTCGTCGCTTTCGTTACACCTGACTGCTTTATTGTCACAGGTATCGGCGTGGAATGGCGACCCGTGTTCGTGCTGGTTATCTTGCATTACCTTTGTTTATATTTTATTGCAGTTACGTTTGTCTATACTGTTTGTATACTGCTCTGACTTATACAGCTATAATTGTTAATTTATTTGGTATCTTACTTTCCTGCATTAGACGAAGTTTTACGATATTATTCTCGCTACCAAGTCCTGTATAGCATACGTCCGTCCAGCTAGGAAGGATAACTCTTTAATTTATAATTCAATTCAAAAAGTATTAAAATAAAGCTTGAAATTAAAAAATTTTCATGCAACAATTTTCATTTTATGCTTCTATGCATGATTCAATGTTCTTTAAAGTTTTAACAAACGGTATTTAAAAAGTTGATATTTGTACCTCATAAAATTAAGTAAAACTTGCATATTTAAAAAAATCAAATTTCTTTAAATTTAGCCTTAAATACCAATGTTGAAATTAGAAGTGATTTACGGTGTTGTCTTAGAAAGGAAACACTTCATTCACTATGCATTATAAAACGATGGAAGTAAGTAGGAGAAAGTAAAGTACCAAATAAGTATGAAATTCATGCAATTTTCTTTAAAAGCCTGGATACCTATGATTTTTATTCCTAAAATGTATTTCTTGATCAATTATCAATTAAAAAAATATGCAGTAGATAGTTCAAATCGCATTTCCTGAAAAATTAGTTGAGATTTACTAATTTTCCCTATATAATATGATTTAATTTAAAGATGAAGTTTAAAGAAACACTGTGGGTAAATACATTTTAATTTGAGAATTAAGAGACATCTTTGTGAGTATTTTCAATTACTCAATGCCTGATTTTCAGAACCTGAGGATCGGATAACCTTAAACTGAAGAGTCTCTAATTAGGGCCCCGCAAGGATTTGCGGGTGCCCTATAGTAATCACTCTGTCCGTCCGTCTGTCTGTCTGTCTGTCTGTCTGTCTGTCCGTCTGTCACTCTTCCGTCCACAAATTTTCTGTTTTTTTCTAATAACTTTTTTTATGGTTGCCCAATCAAGTTCAAATTTGGTATGGTAGTTCAGTAGGCAGAAATACATATTTTGATGCTAAGTTTGGTTCTCTATGTCCCCTGGTTTGGAGCTGGGGTGGTGGGGTAGATTCCTTAACTTTATATACAAAAGCAGTGGCAAAGAGAGATAACTGCTGAAGATGTTGCCATTGTAAACTGAATGCTTCTATGAGTCCCTTGGGATTAATTAGCTTTCCTCCTGAAGAAAATCCAGAGCATTATCTTTATCTGTCAAATTGAGATGAATTACCACCTCTGTCTGCAAATGAAGTTTGTTTTGAAGTTAAGTCAATTTGAAATGCTATGAACACTCTGAAATGTGGATTTAAATATAAATATTTATAATTTATTTTTGTTTAAAAGTTATGATTTCTTTGAATTCTAATAACAAGAAATAGATTAAAGAAGATTTTTTGATTTACTTTTTTCACTTTATGTTAATTCAAGAATATTATTAATTTTTAGGATAGTTGTATAAAAACACCATTTTATCATTAATACTGAAAAAGTTCTTATTGTAACTTAAGAAGAAAATGATGAGAGAGGTACAATTAATCCCTTGGGATTAATTATCTAGCCTGCTGCAGAAAATTTAGTAGGCTTATCTTTATCTGTCACTTTAAGATTAATGAAACCCTTTGTCTGCAACTGCTGTTTGATTGAAGTTAAGGTCAAGCCTTCATGATATTTGAATTCATTGATTAAGGCTAGCATTTTATATAACACATGCTTCATAATCATGATAATTCTTTAAATATACATTCAATGTTAAGTTGTTCTTTACTGCCGAATGTAAATAGAAGGATATTATTTTCAGGTTTTTGAATATTCAGGAATTATCTTGAAATTTTAAGAATACAGTTGCTGTTGCTTATTCTTTGTACATTTTTTAATCATTCCGTAAGCTGCACCCTATTAATTCTACCCCATGGCGGGGCCCTTGCTGACTGGTCAGTTTTCTAGTTCTTGCCCTATTTATATTGGTCTGCAGGGTAGCGAGTCTCGGGAACTAAAATGGCGGATTCATTTCTTTCACGAATCGTGTTCAGCTTTAATAACTTAATTATAAATCAAATCCCTATGTATTTGTGCGTCGTCTGTCGTTGTTGTAAACTTTTTACATTTTTATCTTCTTCTTGAGAACCACTGGACCAAGTTCAACCAAACTTGCCATAAAGTATCCTCAGGTAAGGGGGAATCAATTTTTCCAAAATGAAGGGCAAAGCCCTTATTCAAGGGTAGATAATTCAGATATAGTAAGAATTTGGTGGTATATTTTAAAAATCCTCTCAAGAACCACTGTGCCAGGAAACTTCAGACTAATAGGAAGGTATCCTCAGGTAGAGTATATTCAAGTTTGTTCAAATCGTGACCCCCCAGGGGTAGGGCGGGGCCACAATGGCCGATCAAAGTTTTACAAAGAAATCAAACTGAAATTTTTACTTTTAGTAACAACGGCAACACCGTTCATCGAAATCAAAAACCTAAGCAAAGAATTCTGAACCTCAGTGTAGTCTACTTGTGTGCCAAGTTATATTAAAATAAGACCAAAACTGTATAGGAAGAGTAGTATTTTGAAAGAATTTCGCAAAAAATTCTAATTTTAGTAATTAAGCAAACACCGTTCATCGAAATCAAAAGCCGATATATAAAATTATGTATTTTAGTGTAGTTTACTTGTGTGCCTAGTTATATTTAAATCAGACCAACGGGCGATGGACACATTACTATCGCATAAGCTCTTCTGTTCTCTGACCAGAAGAGCTAAAAAATCTTGAATATAATTAATTGAATATGCGTATTTTTTTTTTGGTAAGTGTGTTTATAAAGTGAAGTTCAGAGGGAAGAAAAGAAATAGGAAATTATGTCAAACAACTACTTAACAAAACAATTATTTATGATATCTTTTGATTTAGCGAACAAAGCGTTTGGATTCGGAGGCACTGCACTGGTTCTGGTCCTCGCCTTCACCCTGTGTCTGTGCTATCTCAGGGAGAGATGGTGCAGACACAAGAGTCGAAAACTTGCTGCGTTCAAAAGGAGCGAGTGCTACCGCCATGGAGATGACGACACAACTCAAAAGAGTGTCGTAGACACTGGTATTGAGATGGGCGGAGTGCCAAAAAAGGGAAGCGGCGTACACCATCACCACCCCAAACCCCCGAGAGCTTAAGGCAACAAACCCGGAGTATAGAACCCATTATTGAAGTTTAATTTTTGATCAATATAAATAGTGAAGACATCTTTGATCCCTAGGTGTGTTATAGTCTGTTTATTCAATTCATTCGGGAAATCCCTATAGTCGGAGAAACAACACCGATTTCACCGACATTAATTTCTTGATGCAAAACTCCCCACTGAGGACACATCAGTGCTTAGTCGTTTGACCTTAATTAATCTTGCTGCATCGATGTAGAATATTGCTAAAATTGTCACTAAAAGCAGACAAGTTCTCTCGATTAAAAGTTCATATTATATCATATCTAATGACTTTGAACTAAAAAACTGAATGTCTACAATCCTAAAGCTTAATTTTACAGATGAATACATGAAACATTTAATTGTTCTCTGGCTAACTAGAAAAATTAAATGTGTATCCTTTATCCATATAGGGCGCACCACTGGCGAGAGGGTACAGTTACATAAATGAGCGCATAAGAAATATGTTTACAAAATTGCATGAAACTAAGGGAAATATTGCCGAAAGTGTTGTTCATTATAACCATGCTTAATTAGGTCATATTCAAAGTCATGGCTATTAACCCCTTATACCTTAAAAGCTAATCCTCCAACAGTTTTGGTCTGATGGCAATGGCTTCTTTTCTCAACCTTTGTTGTAAGTTCAAACCAGTAGAGCTACAGTCTCGACAGAGACTTCTCGTTTGTGTAGGTAATTTGAGGTAGAATGAGAGAAAATTATTTAACAAATAGCTTTAATAGTATTATTCTTGCTTGTACATACTGATAGAGGATCGGAAGTATTTTAAGTGGAAGGAAGATGGACGTAACAAAACCTACAGCTGACATTTTACGGAGAGAAGGACCAGTATTAAGAGGGCCAAGATAAATAATTTTACGGATTGAAATTGCGGGAAGTGACCAGAGACGAAAATGAAATATTTTTAGAGGAGGACGGAGGGCAGTATGTGTTTACTGAGTACGACTATACAATGGAGAAGAGGTGGTTTTTCGCTGCAGGTCCATTATGTAGTATGATATTTTTTTGCAAGCTTTTCTGATTGATATTTTTTGTCGTTAATTATAATATACTTTATTTTCGCCTTCTGCAGAACCACGGGGTAAAAACTTAATTGTCAAACTTGTCACCAAGTGGTTTACCAGGGATTCAAAGAAAAAAGCATGGGAAGCAATAACAAACAACTAGGTGGCGATAGGCACTCTAAAACTCATCCCTATCACCACACAGGGAGTGGTAATAGGCGGTATGGTTCAGAGGTTCAACCAAACTCTTGTTGAAATTCACGGAAACCTTGGCAATAAATAGAAGGATGACTCAAAATATATAAGTAAAACTGTTCATGCATACAATGCAAGAAGATAGGAGAGTAATTTTTATTGGACCCTACTTGCAAATCCGTAGGGGCCGGACCATAAGTTTTCTCTGACTCTGTACGTCTCCCACGACTGCCAGTCTGTCCAGCTTGGTTTTCGCACTATCTTATAAACGCTTGCAGATAATGATCAGATACTGGGCTGACTTGTGGTAAGTGAGTGTGTCTTGAAGATGAGTTGTCGCTTTGCTTACGCTGATTTTTGACAAGTCATGCCCCAATAAACAAAGTTTCGGAGTTATCAAGCTCCTGTCTTGAACATTGTCTGTCTGTCTCTATGTGTCTGTCCACAAAAACTTTCACCTTTTATTTCACAACCTTTAATTTAGAGGAGTTTTGACTTTCATATTTAACGTGTATTCATTATGACAGGTCCTTTCTTCGGGTACCACCAAGTGTGACCTTTTGACAGTGTGAAACCCTTCATTGAATACCAAGGGGTTTGACCTTTAAAAAAAGCAAAGTTTGACCATATCTTTTTAAAAGGGAATGTCTAGTGCTTAAATTTAAACATTTCACATTTTCAGTCCTTGTGACCAGACCTTTCATGTCAATTTAGGCAAGCCCCATTAATTCTTATTTGACACATTCTGAATTTCAACGAGGTCCATACTTGACTGAACATTTAGATCACTGATGTGAATGTCATTCCTCATGTCATCGAACTTGCTTTTATATGTGCATAAACGGCCGTCTTTGACAATTTTGACACTTCGAAATAAAAAAAATTGTCGAATTTATTTTCAATATCTGGTATAGATTTTCTGTAGTGTATTTATAATATTGTAATGGTATTTTTAGCTCTACTGGTCAGAGACCAGAAGAGCTTATGCGATAGTAATGCGTCCGTCGTCCGTCCGTCTGTCTGTCCGTCTGTCTGTAAACAATTTTTCAAAATGCTACTCCCCGTACAGTTTTGGTCTGATTTCAGTATAACTTGGCATACAAGTAGACTACACTAAGATACATAATTCTGTGTATCGGTTTTTGATTTCGATGAACGTTGTTGCCGTGGTTACTAAAAAAAGAAAATTCTGTGAAATTTTTTCAAAATGCTACTCCTCCTACAGTTTTGATCTGACTTCAATATAACTTATCACACAAGTAGACTTCACTTAGATACATAATTCTGTGTATTGGTTTTTGATTTCGATGAACAGTGTTGCCGTTGTTACTAAAAATAGAAATTTTTGTGAAATTCTTTCAAAATGCTACTCCTCGTACAGTTTTGGTCTGATTTCAATATAACTTGGCATACAATTAGACTACACTAAGATACATAATTCTGTGTATCGGTTTCAGATTTTGATGAACGGTGTTGCCATGGTTACTTAAAATAGAAATTTCTGTGAAATTCTTTCAAAATGCTTCTCCCAGTACAGTTTTGGACTGATTTCAGTATAACTTGGCACACAAGTAGACTACACTAAGATACATAATAACTCTTAACGGTTTTTTATTTCGATGAGCGGTGTTGCCGTTGTTGCTAAAAATAGAAATTTCTGTGAAATTCTTTTAAAATGCAACTCCTTCTACAGTTTTGGTCTGATTTCAATATAACTTGGCACACAAGAAGACTACACTAAGATACACAATTTTGTTATCAGTTTTTGACTTTGATGAACATTTTTGGTTTGGTTACTTAAAATAAAAATTTCTGTTAAATACTCTCAAAATGCTACTCCAAATACAGTTTAAGTCTGATTATGTGGCATGCAAGTAGACTACACTAAGAACAAAAAGAGACTTAATCATGTTAATCAAGGATGATTATTTTTTTTATTACTGTTGTAATGTTTCAATTCCCAGCTGCTTAAGAAAGAGCTAAAGCCACGAACCATCGAAATACGCCTTAACAAAAAAATCAATGAGAATTTCAATAAATATAGTGTAGACTTGTAGCTTTTCATAACTATTTTCCTTTTTTAGATATCTATAATACTTTTTCAAGAAGAGATATGACAGTATGGCATTGTTTTGAATGAAATTTACACGAGGAACGTCACTATTTGTAACGTAACGTCATAACATCGTAAAAAGTCCTTTGCTATAGAACATTCAACATTAATTGCTTACTTTTGTACACCCGAGCGTTACAATAGTTCTCTATTTAAATATGTAGTTTTAAAAGTATTTAATACTCTAGACATCTGTCACTGCATTATATGACATAATTATTACCCGATATACATGTAATAAATTCTAAAAAGTTTTGAAATTTTGTGACAGGATAAATATAAAGTGAAGCCCGGCGCAGTAATGGTTAAATCTTTTTCCTAAACTACAATCTAGGCCTATTATAACGAAATAGAATTATCAAAGTGGGTACGTATGTTTTTGTCTATGTGACGACCCCCGATTATTCGTGCATTTTGACAATGAAATATATGTCTTGCAGAATTCTTGAAGTTTTAAAGAAAAAAAGGGGGGGGTGTGCAAGTAACATGAATTTGATTTGAAAGATGTGTATAATAGATTGTAGCCCTAAGTTCGAGTTTTCCTAGTTATATTACCAGGTATGTCATATTCCGCTAGTTAATATTGATATCACACGTATTTGGATTTAGATTTTTTTCTTTCAGGTATGTATCTTTTCCTTTATGCAAAATTATACAGTGTATCTTTTTTATCACTTATTTTTAATAATTGTCTTCCCCAAGTAACGCTTTACATCACTTATGCAGATATTTTCTTCTATCTGTAGATAATTCAGTAATATGTCCGATCCATGTTATGTCTGATCACTAGATGTGATTGAGAAAGCCGCAAGGCAAACCAATTACTACTAGAAGATAAATTAGGGTTCAAAATACATGTTTATTTTCATTCATTAAATGTGTGCAAATCGTGAGTCTGACACCTTTTTATTTTAATCGGATAACCTCGGTATTTCCCTGAAAATGCATTCAGATGTTACAGAATTTCGGACACATTTGACACCTTTTTATTTTAATCGGGTAACCTCGGTATTTACCTCAAAATGCATTCAGATGCTACAGAATTTCGGACACCAGTTTATATTGTGGTTACGAGACGTATTTTTTCTATACTGTATACGTGTGCAGATAGATCATCCCGAGTTATTCAATTTCAGAGCTATTAGATTACCAATAAATTTTTCTTTCTTTTTTCGTTCGGGAAAAAAATCTGCGTCGTATTATTTTTTAAAGGTATGCCAAAGAAAAAGTTCTAAGACATCGTAAAAGGTTAATAAAGAAGGGAAAGCTGTGGAGAGAGAGAGAGAGAGAGAGAGAGAGAGAGAGAGAGAGAGGGCATGCGTTTTAGAGCTTCGAGTTTTAAAATAATATTAGCTAACTAACATTTACTGTAATCTTAAATGCATACTATTCATAAATGCTATATATTTCTTCGATCGAAATATCAGTGTGTAAACAAATATAACTATTTACTTTTTATGTATCCTAGAATACACATGGAGTTGCATGAATTTTAGATATCAACTTCGGATTAGGCATTTTTTTTTATATGTTCATAAACAAGATTTAAAACAAGTATTACGTTCAACATCTAGTTCTGGCAACATATTGGAAACTCGACACAAATCAATTCTCAACACCTTTTTCTAATTATAAAATTATTTTGACAAACTTCTTCAAATTATTTTTGCTCAGATGCAGTAGACCTCACGGTCAGATTATGACGTCATCGTATCATGTACGTAAGCATGAAAGAAAAGAGCGTAATTTTAAATTTTATATGAAAGAACACATATTAAATGACAATTTAAGATATTCTATCACAAAATTATTGACAAATAAGGGATAATATAATTATCAAGAATAAATCTGATATACTAATAAGTAATTTAGGGTAATTACGCATATAATGAACACATAATTACTACTGAAATGGAGGATCTTGCTTCAATTTCTGAAAGCTCAACATTCATAAATTGTAAAATTCATATTGGCCACACTCGAGTACCTCTGGGATATTTTGCATGAAGGTGCATATATATAACATTTTCATGCATGCAAAGTTTGGAAAGGGTACTTGAGTGTGGCCACATTCAAATTTCGTAATAACTGCCGTAAAATCGGCGTTTTTAGGCAGATTTTAACTTCATAGGTATTTTTGACTCTGCGCATGTGCTAATGACGGTGGCCTGTGTGCCAAAAAATTATATATAGCGTACCATGACATTGTGCTCTACAAAATAACATATGAACGGCTTCGTGATTTTAAAATTAAATTTTGTCTAAAATTAAAGGCGGATATTGATAATTCGTGGCTTTAGCTCTTTTCTCTACCTTTGCTATAAGTACAAACCAGTAGAGCTTCAGTCTCGACAGAGACTTCTAGTTTAAAATTTAATCAGTGACTGGTATAGCGTTTTCGCTCTCTTTTCCATTTAAGTTTATATAAAGAATTATGCCTTTCATTAAAAAAAAATATTATTTAAAAAAGAAGGTTGAGACATCATCAAGTCCTGGTACTGCCTGCCTGGAATTTCCGTAAGCAAGTATATTCCTCAATGCCCTTTAAAGAACCATTTTAGTAAATATTGATCGAGATACACGATTATCGAAATTTGGCACCATTTTCAAGCGGATATTGAGATTCAGGAGAAGCTTGTCATAATTTTGTCGAGGGATATTATTTATTACCTGAAATATGTTCTGAGACTGGATGTGTGTGTGGTGGGGAGAGGGTTTATATATAGGTTGTCTAAGTGATGACTGGAGGGTGTTTCTACTATTTCGACAACAGCGCCATCCTTGACCTACGTTGATTCCCTCTGCTGTGCATGTCTCCATTTTCTTTCATTTTGATTCGGTCGGCTGAAGAAGGCATCATTTTTTTCAAATTTATATTCTAGGTGAAATTCAAATCTTAATTCTTAATGAACATTACAATATGAATTTATCTTCGGTTTGCTGATGTGGCAGTAAAAGCTGAGAAGACTGAAGAGCAGGAGCTTCCAGAACTCCCAAGTCTTCCAAACGATATACCTCCTGATTCAAATCCACTCACAATAATTCCCATCCCCATGCCTGGTAAGGATCACACATATCCTAATAATTACCGACCTATAGCTTTAACACGCTATTTATGTAAAACCACGGAAAGGATGATAAATGAACATCTTATATGGTTTCTTGAAAGAAATAAAATTTTAACTAATATTCAATGTGGTTTTAGAAAAAACCGCAGTACTATTGAACAGTTTGTGAGACTGGAAACCTGTATTAAAGATGCTTTTTTAAAAAAAAAAAAAAGCATGTTGTATCTGTGTATTTTTACTAAGAAAAAGCATATGATACTACATGGTGACATAGCATTTTAGAAGACCTCCTCACTATCGGTCTTAAAGGACATCTACCAAATTTTATCCAGAATGTAGACATTTAAAAGTAATGGATGTACTACAAGGTAGTATTCTATTAGTAACTCTATTCAGGATAAGAATTAACAACTTGGCAGAAGTTATTGAAAATGATATGCATGGAAGATTATATGTTGATGATTTTGTTCTTGGTTTTAAATTAAACATTCGAATTATATTGAACGAAAATTGCAGAGTTGTTTAAATAAAATTCAAAATTGGGCTGATGTAAATGGATTCAAATTTTAAACTAACTGTAAAAAAAAGTTAAACTAACTTGTAAGTTATAATGAACAAGAGTGCCTCCACTCAATTTGTGAGTTTCATGGCCCCTGTTTCAGGGATTTGTTTGGTGTAAGTGTAATGTCCATTGAAACCTTTCATACTGAAATCATTATCTCTTATTGAAATAAGAAGAATAAGGAAATAACGAACAATATTCAATCTCAACGTCCATTAAACAAATATACAAAATTAGAGCAGAGCAAACACGGACCTCCGAAACATCAGAGGTTGGATCAGGTGATATGGAGGAGTGAGCATCCCCTGCCGACCGGTCACACCCGCCGTGTGCTCGTTGTCATAATCAGGAAATAACGGAAAAAATCCGTGGTCAATTCAGTGTATAAATAATGGACTAACAATTGGTATAAAGTGCTTATACTATGTTTATGTTTCTGAAACTAAAGCCAATATTGTTTATATTATGAATTGGAAAGATTTACTCTGTGTGAAAATTTAGTCATAATAAATGTAGCATTAGAACCAATCAAATGTGTTGTGTTGCACCTGACAAATAGCTATTTTACAATAGTGACGAGGATTTCTTTTATTTCTGTGTAGTTTTGTACGCAAATTTAAGGATTATACAATGGCAAAATCAGGGCTACCAGTTTTTCCTAAATTTTCTGTCCATGCTGAGGGAGCCATAGGTTCTCGTTGGAGGAAATGGGTACAACGTCTGGAGAACTTATTCGTTGGAATGAAGATAACAGACAAGAAGAGAAAACGTGCTCCATTACTCATTACGCCGGCGAGGAAGTTAATAATATTTTCGACACTTTGTCCGATACTGGGAACGAGGAAAATTATGACTAAGCCAAATATTCGTTAAAAAACTACTTTAGCAAAGAAATTGGATTTGAAACAAAAATATTTAATCATTGCTGATTGGTTTTATTCTGTAAGGTTTGAAGAGTAAAGGATTTATCTGAATTACAACTTTGCGTTTATTTCTTCACACATCATAAATCTGTTATTATGCAGTGTTAAAGCACTGCGATCATATACTGCGCAGTTGAAGTCTCTCGTCTCTCGGAGACAAGAACAGATATGGGTAACCTCATATTAAAAGATATTCGACTTTTAAATTTAATATGTTTAACAGTGTTTAATGACATTTAATATGTTTTACGGTGTGACCCTTTGGGTGAAGAAGATAGAAAAGGTTTTAGAAGAAGGAAATCTAATAATTTTACATTTCACAACATAGAGGAATTTTACATTCCATTCCTAAGAGTTATCTCCCGTTGTCGGCGTAACGCTCATTTTCCACACTTTGTCCTTTGTAACTGAAAATGTATTGATTAATTGTATATTGTTTAACGCCCCTCTCGAGAATTTTTCACTCATATGGAGACGTCACCGTATGCCGGTGAAGGGCTTCAAATTTTGACCTTTACTCAGCACTCAGGGCCATTGAGCAATGAAGGATCTTTATCGTGCCAGCGCCTGCCGCTGACACGGGGCCTCGGTTTTTTGGGTCTCATCCGAAGGACCCGCAACTTTCACTTCAAAGTGCCGAGCGCATGGCGAAGGAACAGTTGCTACCCATTTTAACGACTAGGTCGGTCGCGGCCGAGATGCTAACTCACGACCTCCCGATCACGGAGAAAACGCTCTACCGACTGAGCTACCGTAAACGGTAACTGATAATGTAAGTTAGCTGTAAATATTTTAATTTTTCAAAGGTTATGGGGCAATTTTGATTTGTACCTGTATTGCCAGAGTATGGGGTAACATGTAAATTGTGAACAAGTTCATACAGATTCTGAAACGTTGAACTATAAAGTTGGTAAGGTTTAATACGTATAGTGGGAAAATAGTGTCTAACGCTGATTGACCCGAATAGACCCAACAAATGGGAATAACTTGTAAATGTGAAAGTCGTCTCATGTAATGTAAATTCAAGTTTGTTCAAGTCATGACCCCCGGGGGTAGGGTGGGGCCAAAAATTGCCGATCAAAGTTTTACATAAGAATGTAAAGGAGAAATCTTTAAAAATCTTCTTCTCAAGAACAACTTGAACAGGAAAGATGAAACCCATGTGGAATCATCCTAAAGTAGTGGAGATTTAAGTCTGTTTAAGTCACGCGGGTACGTTAAGGCAGCACATGGATCAGAATTCGGCGAATTAACACTATGTTATAATTATGTAACACTAATAAAAGGGAGAAGTCAAGGATAAAACTTTGCTATCATTATGCATTCTATAGACTTCAATTGGACTTATACTACAGGAGGCACTTCATCACAACGTCACCACGTGACGTCTATAATAAGAAAATGTCTTAATGTAAAAGTGAAAGGTTTAACATTACCCCGGGGATAATTAGTTTCAATTTGTAATAATAGTTATGTTAAAACATCTATGTACCATGAAAAGTGCTGCAAGAATCGTACTGTACTATTATAGAAATAATTATTCAACAATTTCGGACGAAACCTTCCCAAAATCATAACATTGAAAGAAAAGCATCAATTCCCGTAAACCATACGATTCTAGCAGCACTTTTCAAAAAACAAAAGAATACGAAGTTTAGATAGAAACAAAAATTTTAAGGTATGCAGTGTAATTTCGAACTTTTGCATCTTGTTTGTTACGAACGACAGAGGAAAGGCTGTCAAGTAAACACCCTCACTACTATAATTTAACAAAGAAATTGAAAAATTATAATACCATACCTTATTCATACGCTTTATTTCCACAAGAATCATATTCATTCTGAATGCTTTTAAACTCCGATTTCTTGTGTTTGTTTACATCAATTCTCGGTACGATTCACTTTCACTCTGCTACTGCATGATCAACAATTATGACGTCACGGGTTTGGTATGTATCCCCTGTGATAACTACAGAGGCCCAGGAACGACAAAATTCTGTTTATATAATATCTGCATATTTTGATTCATTTTTTCGACTTCCAATCAATCTAAGATATCGATTCTAAGAAATTATAATCTCCAAACCTCAGGTCATATATCTTAATATGACGTCATATCATATAGGCAAGTAGAATTTTTGGTTGTAACCTTAACCTACCTGCGCATCACCAAGGGGTAAGGGTGTGGCCAAAATGGCCGACCAAAGTTTAACATAGAAATATATAGGGAAGCCTTTTTAAATCTTCTTTTGAAGTATTTCAAAGCCAGGATTAGGAATATTTGTAAGGAATCATCCTCAGGTAATGTGGATTCAAGCCCCTCCCCCCCAACTCATGTTTACATTCAGTTCTGATCTGTTTTTTCCCAGCTGATGTGCTCAGCTGAGCGCTGTGGCCCCTGGGCCTCTTGTTAAAAAATAAAATAATAGTAGTTATATTTATGTAGTTGCATTTATATACTCAATGATTAAGCTATCTTTGAAATTTCTTATTTAACCGTTTTTAGATCTTCAATATTTACACTCTGATCAGGACACACTGAGCTCATGTTTTGCCACTCCATTAAATTCTTATATTTCAGATCTTCCAGTGTGGCAAGTTTGAAGTAAATGAAAGCATCCTCGACAGGTTTCTGCATCCCCCCACTCAAACTGTGAATGAGATTCTACTGAGTCCGACTTAAAGAACCGTCTTGGTTAAGGGGATCATGAAAAGAGTAAGTAAATGAATTGAATTTAAACTTATACAAAGACCATAAAGTTTACTTTTGTCAGTTCATACAAAATACAGATTTCTCATATAACATTTGAGCAGTGAGACACACATATGAAAGGCCTCAGAGAAATCGCATAATAAAATTGTTTAAAATGTAAGATTTGAATTAATTATACTCAGTGTTTCACTTTTGTATACAGCTGCAGATTTGTAGCGTTATGGTTTATATTTTTCTTTGACTGTTTTGGTCAAAAACAAATATTTAAAACCATAACGCTACAGATCTGCAGCTACTTTGTAAAGTGAAAATGACACTGGAATTAAATCTCACTTTAAATTATGTCTCATAAATATTTACAGGCATCTGACATCATTGAAACACCAAACTCGAAACGGCGGGAGCTGCTCATCGAGTCACTTGAAGGGACCAGCAGCATCACATGCAAACTCGGGGGGGGGGGGGGGGGGGGGGGGAGTGTGGACCTAACCCTCCTACCCATAGACTCTGTAATTACAGCGAATTGTGTCGAGGTGTCAGCTTGGAAAGGCTCAATCTCTCTCAATTGATCAGTTCTGTATGTATATTGTAAAAATTAATTTTCATTTATAACATGCAGTCAGTAGTTACATGAACACACAACTCGTAAATGGTAAAAAATGAATTGTAATTCAATAAATTTACACGAGTTAAACCTCTTTGTACAAGTATTGGAGTGTAACAACAAGTATTTTTTTATTTTTCAAATTTTTATAGACTTAAGTAATTTATACCACACATCTTGAATGGTACACTCATTACATCACTACTTGGTTTATTGTGAAATAATGACTGAAATAATTCAATAATCGTAAACAATACCATTTATCTCTATTCTTATTATTTTAGGAGTCTGACGAAGAGATCCAGATTGAATTGGAGTTGGAGGCACTGGAACCCCATGAGTAAGTTTCTTTTTCGATTTATATGGAAATTTAGTTGCAAGTTCTTATTTTCTACTGATTAAAATTATTTTCACACCAAATTTGCTTTTGGTAAAATCTTGAAATAGACCTATTTAGGTTAATACTTAAAGCTTATTTCAGGTCTTACAGTGTGGGAAGTTTGAATTTAACCAAAACACCATTGACAGGTTTCTGCATCCCCCCACTCAAACGGTTGACGAAATTCTCCTAAGTCCAACTAAAAGAACCGTCTCGGTTAAGGGCATTCTGAAAAGAGTAAGTAAATGAATTGAATTCAAACTTATGCTTTTAATTCAAAGACCATAAAGTTTACTTTTGTCAGTTCACTACAAAATACAGATCTCTCATATAACATTTTAGCAGTAAAAATGACAGCATTTTCCTTTCATTTACATAAAATTGATAAGGAAATTGTAAGCATTTGCATTATAGAAATTTGAGAAAGGTGCCCTTCCCCCTCCATATAAACAAACACACCTATGAAAGGCATCATATAAAAATCACATCATAAAAATGTTTGATATAAATGTAAGAATTGAATTTAAAAAATATACTCTGTGTTTCACCTTTGTATATAGCTGCAGATCTGTAGCGTTATGGTTTTATATATTTTTAGCTCTACTGGTCAGAGACCAGAAGAGCTTATGCGATAGTAATGCGTCCGTCGTCCGTCCGTCTGTCTGTTAACAATTTTTCAAAACGCTACTCCTCCTATAGTTTTGATCTGATTTCAATATAACTTGGCACACAAGTAGACTACACTAAGATACATGAAATAGTGCATCGGTTTTTTATTTCGATAAACGGTGTTGCCATGGTTACTAAAAATAGAATTTTCTTTGAAATTCCTTTAAAACGCTATACCTTCTACAATTTTGGTATGATGGCAATGGATTCTTTTCTCATCCTTTGTTATAAGAACAAACCAGTAGAGCTACAGTCTCGACAGAGACTTCTGGTTCTTTTATCTTTATGGTCAAAGAAAAATACAACAAACCATAACACTACAGAACTGCAGCTACTTTGCATAGTGAAAATGACACTGGAATAAAATCTCACTTCAAATTATGTCTTTCATTAATAATATTTGCAGGCAACTGACATCATTGAATCCCCCAACTCAAAACGACGGGAGCTGCTGATAGAATCGCTGGAGGGATCCAGTTTCACATGTAAACTCTGGGGGAGAGCGTGGATTTAGCCCTCCCACCCACAGACTCTGTCCTGACAGCGAGTTGTGTGAGGTCTCGTCGTGGAAAGGCTCAATCTCCCTCAGTCCGTCCGTGCTGACCACTCTGAATGTATGTATATTGTTGTCCCCCGCTTTCGCGAAAGCGAGGGGACATTAAATCTCATTCGTCTGTCTGTCCGTCAGTCTGTCCGTCACAAAAACTTTAACCTTGCCCATAACTTTTGATTTAGTAGAGCTATGACTTTCATATTTCACATGTGTATTCCTTGTGACAAGACCTTTCTTTGGATACCACTAAAGAACTGGGTACGGTATGTATAACGAGGCGGCCCTGTAAAATCGGCAAAAATTAAACACAATTTATTGTTCAAGTTCCCCTTTGTGAAAAATTGGTATCAATTTTCTTCAACTCACGTGACCTATTGTGTATATAACATTCAAAACCGGTCAAATATCCCGGAAATCGCCTATTTTGGACGTTTTGCTCTTCTTCAAGTCCGAATTTCGATGTGGCCACATCCGAGTACATATGCCAAACTTTGCAGAAGGAACAAGTATACTTTGGTAACTAATATGCAAGAAAAAAAATAACTGTACAAAAGTGTGGCCACGTCCGTTTTTTATAAATACTGTTGTTGAAAATACTTCGTTTGTGGATAGATGTGACTTTTCCTCCTCATTAAAATATATACTTTTAAAGAAATTAAATGTTGAAGTCTGAATCTGAATATGATATCATATAAGCTATACTTTTACGGAAATTTATTGTTTAAATCTGTATCTGAATGTTATGAAAACCACCTTAACCTTTCTTCATATAATTGCATGGAAATCAATGACGCAATACATTAAATACATGACGTCATTATGAGCCGAATTTGCTGAATAACCAGATTCTTCAGTCTTCCCTAATAAAACAATAATATGATAAATTTTCAATCAATATTTATAGTGAAAAACAGTCAAACGACATAAGTTCACATTTATAAATGTACTTATTAAAACGAACGTCTCCTTCATATTGGACGTGATATTGATTTTGTGTTATAGAAGAGATTTTTTTTAACGTTTTATTGAAAATAATTATGCAGTTTTTTTAATTTATGTTTTAGATTATGTATTTATCATGGTGAATGTTGTTTAATTTATGTTTTAGATTATATATTTATCATTGTGAATGTTGACATCAGTGTTTTCAAGACAGGTTTAAATTAAACAGGCAATTCAAAGGCGGATCCAGGGCCGTTGCGCCCCCCTTCCCCCAATCCGCCGTTTGATTTTTCAAAATTAACTTGCATTTTGTAAAACAAGCATGTAGTTATTTTTTTGTTACCAACATTAAACACAAACTTATCAGTAGATCTACACGTATGGTATCAAATATTCCGAAATATTATTGTACCGCCACGGCAATGTATTCTAAAATTCCTGCAAGGTGACGATTGGTTTTCTAAGTTGAAGAAAGGGGGCACATATCATAGCAAATGTTCGTTCCCGGACCCTACCAGGATTGTGCTCCAAACCCCCATGAGGTTTCAACGCTGCTTCAGACAACTATAAGGATCGAGTTTAGTTAATGAAATAATATCATTTTGACAAATTTTGTATTGCTGCAGTCAAAATTTGTGAGTGTTTTCGACAATTTTAAAAGAAACATGATGCAATCAACTATTTATTTGTGTCTGAGTATAGATTAATATCTTCCTTTACACAGACTAGTGAAGGCAATTCTAACATATATGTGAATCCGCTGTATATTTAAGAAATAAAACAAGGATAATCATGCATAATTTTCTGCCAAGAGACATGCTTTTCCCCCTCCGCTGCATACAATCGATATATTAAGCTCGATTAAGACTTTTTCAGCAATTAATTAAGTCATTTTATTATTGCTAGCGCTCTCGAGCGCTAACAACTACGTTAGTCTAAATTCTTTCAATACGCATGCTCGGCTTCATATGGTTGTGCATTCTGCGAAAACTGAGAAAACTACCATAGATACTAAAAGTAGATAGACAGTTTCGTTGTATCATTAAATAACTATTGTTATACCTTTAAAAAATTCTCTCTATACAAATCTATACGAAAAAAGTCTAGCATTTTTAATGTTTTGCTAAGCGAGCTTAAAAAAAATCGATGTTGGACCGCTGAGTGAGATTTTGGACCGCTTACGTTACAGAAAGGGCGGAACTTAATCTAATTTTCATTCGTTGGTGTTAAACGCGACAGAACTGATGTTACATTACGGAATACAGTTTAAAATACATGTATATCAAATTAATAAAATAAAATGAAAGGTATAACTAAACATTTTTTGACAGAGTTCTCGGCCTCAGGCAGACAGTTTGGTTCTTGGGTCTGACAAAACACATGTTGCCCTCGAACTCAATAAATGAATAATATGTTTATTTCTTGTGTTATTGTGTAGGTAACAGTTTAAAGATAACTACATAGATATGTATTAGAAAATTTCCCTTTTTTGACGGAAAAGCCCTTGTCATTATCTGATTGTTTTAAACAAGGACAACCTTGGGAGGTTTTTACGTCTAAGCACAACCAAAGATAGACTCTTATATCTGATTGGTCAATTCAGCCAATTCTACAAATTCCAGAAACAAGAATTTGCACTGAAAATAACGAATAAATCCGTTAAGTGTGCATGGCTCTTTAACACTTAACAGTTCTTGACAAAGGACCAAGCTTCTTCACTAATCGTGGCTTCTTCACATTCGGAACTCACTGGATTTCTTTATACAACATACACTTACAGTTATTTCTACATTCCTTTTAACTCCCCTGTATTTTCTTTGCTAGGTTGCCACGAAATTCTATTCTTAAACCACCTCATACAATGCCGCAATCTGCATCTTCACCATATTATATAGAGTCCCCCCTCCCCAGTAAAGATCATAAACGTTCCGTTGCACCAAAGGGTCAACTCCCCCCCCCCGTCCCCCTCGTTTCTTTACCTATGTGTCTATAAAACACACTTCACAAAACAATTATAACTTGATCACACTCCAGTCTCGAAAAAAAAATTAAAATATTCAGCAAAAACAATCAGTTGAACACGGACTATTCTTTTTGTGTTTAAAAATTGCTAAGGCGCTAGCTCACCAATCTTTTTTAAAAGATAAACTTGTAAGACATTAAATTGCTTTTTAAACATTATCTGTGTTAAAACGAATGTCTCAGACAAAATATTGTAAGGATTTAAAAGAATATCAACCAAATTATCCATGAAATAATACATTAAATATGTCATAGGATATCAATATTGATACAAATGACATAAGTACTTGGAAGATAGGGGGTAGTGTCCAGTCCATATTAACCTAGTGAAAATGGTACCCATCAGATCAGGATTTTAAAGATGTTAATTTTCGTCTGTGATGATTATTCGTTCCTGCAAGAACAAATGACGTAAAACATTGCGAAGACACCAGAAAGTGAATGTTTTCAAAGGAAGTGCGACAGGATTGGAATTGAAATTATAATTGTCACTGAAATCTATCAAATATCTATAAACGTTTACATTTCGGAGGTATTGTAAAGCATAATCAATATAAAAATGTCTATGTTTAAGCAGTTTTTGTCTCATCAGATGTTTAGTCATATAAATGACGTAATACATGTCAGCTGTTTGTGAGGTATATTTTAAAATTATTTTTCATTTAAACACATTTCAAAAAAAAAAATATTTTGTTAGAAACCTAATCTCGCTTTCTAATGGTTATTCGGGAACTAAAAACCTAACCGTAAAAAAATGCACGCCGTAGTGACGGTGCACACACGACACAAAACATTAGTTTCCGTGTATTAATAACTTACCTGTAACTGCAAAGGTATCTCAATATGTAGCTTATGAAAAGGTTAAATAAGAAGAGGGACCTGAACTAATATTTGATATTTTTAGATCAAGTGTTTTTTTATTCTGCATTTCGATTATTTGTATTTTGCTTTATTTAAATAGAAAAATATATATATGTGTGTGTGTGTGTGTGGGCATGTACAATTATGACGACAAATGAACAAGTTTATATCATGAATTTAATTACAAACTAGAGACAGTCCTTTCCTATTTTTTGTTGATCTCTCGACTTTGACCATTGGTCGATCGTTTACAGCATCAATGCAAGTGACTGCGCATTTCTTAGAAAACAAAACGCACAGACTTCTATAGCTGAGGTGGATAAACTATGTAAATCAATCACATAGCATTTCAATATAGTACTAGTATAATAATTTTTTCTACAAGTCTAGAAAATCATGCTTGTTTGACAGTACAACTACATTGTACTACTAAATTTTGGAATCCCTTCCCGGAAAATCGTTTGTTTTTTTTTAACTCCCGCTTGAAAATCAGGCGGTATCAACTACATAAACTATACGTTAAATTTTTTAAGTACTCACCTCATCTGGATGAATAAAGTTTCGTAGATAATCGTGTTTGATACAATCGTTTGTCAAAAATTATATCCATGTATTTCTGAAAATTATTCAACTATTTCAAACTATCAAGAATGTATGATGAATTAAAAGATAGTTCAAAATAGTTTACTGGAATATTTGCAGGATTAAGTAAATAGTTCTCGGTAAAGAGAGTTTACAGTTTTCATCTCACGTAACGTTAAAATCAGTAACGTCGTGATGACGTCGTTACGTCAAAAGTTGTAATTATTGAAGAAAATGCACCATTTTTCCAAACCTCTGGCGGAAAAACGGTAAGAGATAATTCCAAAAAATAAAATAATTTTGAAAGGACACATCGTGGGCATGTTTGTAAAAAAAATTAATCAAATTTACAGACAGGGCCGCCTCGTTATACATACTGTACCCAGTTCTTTGACCTTTTGACCTTGGAGTTTGACCCACTTTTACACAAAAATTCCACACTTTTACTTTGGCCATAACTTTTTAATAGGAGGTACTAGGACTTTCATATTTCACAAATGTATTGTTTGTGGCAAGACCTTTCATTGGATAACAACAAAATTGACCTTTTGACCATGACGATTTACGTACTTATAAAAAAAAACTTTAACCTTGACCATAACTTTTGAATAGTGAGGACTAAGACTTTTGTACTTCACATATATAATTTTTGTGAGAAGACCTTTCATTGGATACCAATAACTTTTACCCTTTGACCTTGACCCTGGAGTTTTAACTACTTTTAAAAACCTTTAACCTTGGTCACAACTTTTGAACGGTAGACACTAGGACTTTTATATTTCACATATGTATTCTTTATGGAAAGTCCTTTCATCGGATATCAACAACTTTGACCTTTTGACCTTGAACTTAAAGATTTATGTACTTATAAAAATAACTTTAATTTTGACCTTAATTTTTGAACAGTAAGGGCTAGGGGTCTCATACTTCACATATGTTATTCTTGTGAGAAAACCTTTCATTGGAAATTAACAACTTTGACCCTTTGATCTTGACCTTGGAGTTGATGGACATTTAAAATACTGTTTACTTTGGACACCGAAATCGGGGGACCACAATTCTTTGAATTTGCTTGTTAAAATCAATTTTCATTCATAACAGTCAGTGTAGTTGTAAATGAACTCACAAAACGTAAATGGTAAATAATAAATTGTAATTCAATAAATTCACACAAGTTATGCCCCTTTGTACAACTATTGGAGTGTAACAACAAGTATTTTTTTTTATTTTTCACATTGTTATAGACTTAATTAATTTACACATCTCTTGAGTGGTGCATTTATAAAACCACTACCTGTGCTCCAATTGGTTTATTGTGAAATAATGACTGAACAATTTGAATAATCGTAAACAATATCACTTAATATCACTATTATCATAGATTTTAGGAGTCTGACGAAGAGATCCAGTCTGAAGGGGAGTTGGAGGCACTGAAACCCCATGAGTAAGTTTCTTTTTCGATTTATATGGAAATTTAGTTGCAAGTTCTTATTTTCTACTGATTAAAATTATTTTCACACCAAATTTGATTTTGGTGAAATCTTGAAGAATAGACCTATTTAGGTTAACGCTTAAAGCAAAAACTACTCCCAATGAAATGATTTACGAGTCCTCAGACTTTAATAACCCTATTTGGCAGTACCAACAAAACGATTTAAATCATCTTCATACCAAAACCAAGACGGGTTGACTTATTTAACCCAAACAGTTAGTGAAAATGTTGTTCCTAATCCTTAGACATTTTCAACAAGAATATAAACTAAAGTTCTCCCCTTGGAAAAAGGCGTACACCCTCATAGGAATCTTGACCCAAGCATACCTTGTGGCACGTTTGTTTGAAATTCTCCCGGTGGTCCTCAATAATAAATGACAATGGTAAATGTTGATGATGTCAACAACAACAGACACTTGTATTTCAATCAAAAAAGGTCACTTAAGCCTTCAGTTTGGGTGAGGTTAAAAAACTCTTGCACTTTATCGTTAAGTAAAATCTATTTTTTTAAATACTCTTGACATTTTCATTTATACTTTCCAGAGAAAACAGCCACATAATAGTAGATGAAATGACACTCAAGGTTTCCAAACCACAACTTGTCAAGGTATTCCCCAACAAAACCTCCAAGAAAGGAGTTCATGTTGTTGGAAAGGCAAGGGCTTGACAGTGGTAGAGATGTAAGTCTTTTTGGTGTACTAATGCTCGTTTGGAACTTTTTGCCTACTTTGATGAAAGAAAATTTCAATTCAATTCACACATATAAATAAGAAATTACTGATTTTTATTATAATTAAAGGCATAGAAAGAACTAGTGCTAATTGTAACGGGAACCGTTACAGATGTTCCCCAAACGCTCCCCAACTCCCTTCTCGTGCCATATTCCCTGTAAGTTTCATTAAAGAAGGCAAAATCTATGCATTTAAGACGTAAACAACGTTTTCCCAAAAGTATACCAAGTATTTCAAATTTAAGCAATGCAGGCGTGCGCATGTGATTGCATGAGCGTAATGACGATATCATCTTGTCTACACTATTTTACTCATTTGCACGTGCACGCACGTGCATGATGACCATACCTTCTTGTAGGAGTCCATTATGTCTGTCTATGTTCTTAATCCCATCCTGTTTGGTTGAAAAACAAGGGAGTTATAGCCATTTAAAGTTTAAGCCAATCAGATTGCAGCGCACGTGCATGCGCGTGTTTTCATGACAATTATTATATATCATATTGTAGGACATCTTAAAGTATGCCTATGTTTTAAATTTCAAAGCATTTTGTAAAAAAACAGAAAAGATATTGAGATTTTTGTTTCAGCCAATCAGAGCAAAGCGCACGTGCACGCACGTGCATGCATGTGAATGGTGACCATACCATCTTGTAGGAGTCCTTTATGTCTATCTATGTTCTAAATCCCATGCTGTTTGGTTGAAAACCAAGGGAGTTATAGTCATTTAAAGTTTCAGCCAATCAGATTGCAGCGCACGTGCATGCGCGTGATTTCATGAAAAATTTTATATATCATATTGTAGTACATCCTAATGCATGTCTATGTTATAAATTTCAAAGCATTTCATCATAAAACAAAAAAGATATTAAGATTTCTGTTTCAGCCAATCAGAGCAAAGCGCACGTGCATGCGCGTGAGTTCATGCAAATTTGACCATGTCATCTTATCTACACAACTTATATATCTTTATATAATGAGTTTCAAAACATTTTATCAAAAAATATAAAAGTTACAACCATATTAAATATATCAGTCATTTTACTCATTGCACGCGCCCGCACGTGCATGCGAATGCGCGCAAAATGACCTTCGTTCGGCACATCTACACAACATGCCTACTAACCCTAAAAAGGTTTTAACTTAGTTTGGTGAACAGTTTCTGAGAACACTTCCGGACAAAAAAAGTCCGGAGAAGAAATAAGAAGAAAAAAGAATAATAATAATAATAATAATAATAAGAAACAGAGTAAAAACAATATGTTCCCCAACTTCGTTTGGGGAACATAATAATATAATGCTACTCCACTGAATATGAAAATCTATTTATTCCAGTGGAATAATTCTACATGATACAAATAGGAAGAAAGCTTTTACTCAAAGTTTGAAAAAAAGTATTGCATTTACCTTGGATGTCAATTCAGTCCCAAAATATCAAAGATATGCAAAGCAATTTGTTGTTCATTACTTATAACTTTTTATAATTGCTTTATATTAGAGAAAAGGCTCTGCATTTTTGCTGTGTGTACACATGTATTGGACAAATTGTATTTTCTACTTATCATTGAAAATCAGTTAAAAATCATTCAACTCAGCATTATCTCAACCACAGGGGCCTGTAACATACTGTATTTGATTTTACGTACTCACTATATGTATAAAAAAAAAAAGAAAGGGAAACAACGTCAGTTTGAATTTACACGGGGTCGATCTGGGAAATGACTCGTATTTTTAAAAATTAACTTGCAGTTAGTGAAATAACGTCTGGGATCATAAAGTAATAATCACTCTTTAATAAAAATACCATCGCGGTCATTTAAGAATCGTGTAAGTCGTGTTTTGCAGATCTGATATTCTGTCATGCAAGTGATGTAGTTTAAGTCGTCCACTATATTCGCTTAACATTGCATCCAATATTTAACGCGAGATGTGATTGGTCGATGGTGCTTTTCTAGAATATATCTGACCAATCACCCTTCGGCTTTTACCAATCATAGGTTTTTCCAAAATGTCGTTTGTTCTAGGCCCGAGTCTCTCTGTGAACGGAAAAAGCTACCGTATTTATTCAAGTCGGAGGTGTTGTACGTTTAAATTGCAATTAACAGAAGAAAAAGATTTTCGTGAATGCTTAATATTTAATTTGTGTTTTCCATATCCGGAAAGGCTTTAAAACTGGAGAAAATGTGCGAATTTTGACTCGTTTTAGTGGACGACTTAAAGTACATCGACTTGCTCAACGGGATATCGAGTTAGTATTACCCACTTTAAACACTAAAAAAGTTAGGAGGTTTTTGTTTTATTAAAAAATAGTTATTGAAGTATGATTTCTAGTTATGATTTAATTGGTTGTTATCTTTTTTCTATGAAATACGAAATATTTCCGAGGTAGACCCTGTGTAAATTCGGGCTGACGTTGTTTCCCTTTCCTTTTATATATATATAGTGATTACGTAATATAACAACAGAATATTAATGACCCCTGTGATCTAAACTTGAGAACTCATAAATTTCATAAGAAATTCAAGTAAAGGGCACAACTTACATTCTTAGAAAGATTTTAAACTTCTGGTTTACCTTATAATCATTTCCTTCCTTTTTAGAGAGCAGTACAATCCAGCAAAAAAGCCCAAGAAAGTGGAGAAGCCCTGCAAAGAAGATTGAATGTTCAGTGTTTCGGCTAATTTTTTTAATCAAGGGTCATTATGAGTATTGTCCTCTACAAAAATTTGAATTTTTCATTAAAATTAGTATAACAACAAAGTTTAATTTAAAATAAATTTTGTGAAAATTCTTTTATCCTTTCAAATGTCAAAACTAGCCATTCAAATGTCAAAGTTTACATGTAAAAGAAGGTATTTTGTTGTTAATGGAGGAAGTTGCAGTACTTTATGGAATCTTGTTAAAAGTAAATCACGTAATCTTCTGCAGCTACATGTCCATTGTACATGTATTATATGTGAATAATTTATTCGTGACTGTCTTTGATGATATTCTTTTTAAGATATAATGTTTAATTCATTACGCAACCTAGATTGATTATTTTTATAGTTGTACTGTTTGGTTATAAATCTGTCAAGGTATAGTTTCACACCTTCTAGAATTCTTTAAAATTATTCTTGAGTTTGATTGGTTAATTACCTGTAATCCAAGGGCAATCTGGTGTCGCTGGAAATTTGACCTACCCTGGTCGCTTCCATGCAACGCCTTGAACAATAAAGTTGTAAATTTTTATAATCTTATTTTTCCTTTGGATTTACAGCCCCGACAGATAGACCCAGAATCTACGTCAGTAGAGCTGTCACTAAGGAATTTCACAAGCCAAGCTAGTCATCCCCCAACATAATAAAAATATATTCCCCAATTATTTGTTCATGGCACACGTTCAAAAAGAGTAAAAACTTGGACGTGTCAAGTGGTGGAGGTCCAAAGGATCCAATGTCAAATTATTCATTGCGTCCAAGAGGTAGTGTGACCCAAAGCCAATTATCGACAATCTTTGAAATACCTCATCAAGGAACTCCCAACAATTCGGTTAGCGAGAACTCTGACAGCATGCATGATGAAATCATTACTCAGAAGGACGAGGAAATAGCGGCTCTTCGAGAAAAAGTAAACGAGGAGAGAAGAAGACAAGAGGCTAAAGATGACGAAATAAAAAAAAATGCGGCAAAGACTTCGGGAAATGAAACGACGAAATGAAAGAGATTTCACGAGAACACCGTCCTTTGCACCAACATCATCACCATTCAATACCCCACACACAGAAAGACTAAATTTGAAATTAGAAAATTTTTTTTTTTTTTTTTTTTTAATAATTTTATTTTCATTTCATAGTATCAACAAACAGTGAAATATATATAACAGAAAAATTACATTACAAACACAAGACAACGTGACAATATAACCTTGCAATTGAAACATGTTATCACAAAGAATAATATTTTATGTAAAATTTTTAAAAAGTCTGTAGTCTACAAGAGTGTTTGAATTTTTCATAATGGAGGCATAGAAAAAAATTGAAGATTTTACATGATTAAAAATGTTATAGCTAGTTTCATCCAAGGAATGTAGTCGACAATACATTTTATATTTGTAAATTCTATAGGCAACATAAGAGATGAGTGTGTTTAGTGATACAATTTTTCTATTGCGCTCAGAGCTAAATCCAATTACAAGATGTCTCCATTTAATATCTATTTTAAGGTAAAAACTTAATCTGTTCCATATTTCAATAACATTTCTTCATTCAAAAATAAGATGTTTTGAAGTTTCGTTCACGTGGCATGATTTGCAATGGCTACTCGTTTCTTTCTTCAATTTACTGAGGTAGAAATTATTACAAAGAATATTATTTAAAAGTTTGTAGTTGAATTCTGTAATCTGTCTATCGGGTATGTCATATAATTTACATTGATATATATTTTTCCATTCTGAGGATTCAACACTGAACTCTTTGCTTAAAACTATTTGATAACATGGTTTACAAAATTTTCTGTGTACAAGGTTTTCATAGAAAAAACTTCATCTTTGATCTATGACATTAACATATCCTGTGTAGAAAAGAAAATGGTCTCTGTATCGTATGTTAACAAACCTACAATTTGAAAAATCATACTTAAGTAGTAAGGGTTTGAAAACAGAAGTAAGAATTTTAAATTCGCACAACCAGTTTGACTTGTTTTTATACAATTCGTAAAATCTAACAATGATTTGAATTTACCATCATCGTTAAATAAATCTTTAACGTGTAAAATGCCACTGGCTATCCAGTTTTTAAAAAATAGAGTATTACCTTTATATACAAAGTTACAATTGTTCCATATCGGCTGTTGAAGAACATTATCGGAAGACATTTTGTTCAAAAAACAGGGCTTACATTCATTAAAGCAACATAACATTTGTTGATAAAAAATAGGTAGTTTCTCTATTTTTGCCATATTTTCTATCTTTCTATCAGAAAAACCAAACACATAAAAAGCATCAAAATTTGATTTTTTACAATAGCCATCAAAAATATTGTACAAAATGCCTTTGTTTTTTAACAATCTAGGTACCCAAGCCGCTTTTAATTTACATTCAATATCGACAATTGATAGTCCACCTTTGGAAATTCTACCTATAAGCGTGTTTCGTTTAATTCTTTCATTTTTATCCCAAATAAAGTTATAAATTAGACGTTGTAATTTTTTTGTGAAAGCAATATCAGGAAGACTAAGAATTGAAGCAACATATGTAAGTTTAGATATAGCAAGTGTCTTTACTATACATGATTTACCAAATGATGTTAATTTTCTTCTTTTCCAGGATTCAAAAAGTTTTTCAATATCATGATAAATTTTCATCCAGTTTCTAGTGTAGCATTCTTCCTTATCATGTCCAATGAATATTCCCAAGCATCTTACTGCTTTATTCGTAATCTTAATACCGTAGAGTTCTTTATACAAATTTTTTTTAGTTCCCCCAACAAAATGCATTCTGTTTTATGTATGTTTACTTTTGATCCCGCGTGTTTACAAAATTCTTGTAATTTATCCAAAGTTCGCTTCATTGATATTTCGTCTTTTAAAGCTACAGTCAAATCGTCTGCATGCTGGATGTTTTTAATTTCGTGATTATTAATTGTTATGCCTTTAATATCAGTATCACATTTTATCTTAATAGCTAAAATTTCTGCTACAAAGAGGTACAAGAGAGCAGAAATAGGACATCCTTGCCTAATGCCTCGTGTCATTTCGCTGGTTTTAGAAAGCCAGCCGTTGTTTTTCATTTTAAACATTGGATTTGTATATAAAATTTTAGCCCACTTTATAAAACTATTGCCAATATTAAATTTTTGCAAGACTTGGAAAAGAAAATTCCATTCAACCGAGTCAAAAGCTTTTTCAAAGTCTAAGAAAAGTAAAATACCATCTGAAAATTAGATAAGTTTGATGGACAACCTTCCGCTGTGCAATGGTGGGTCAAATTTATGGCCTTTGTAAATCTTCAGAGATTAACGGAAGAGAGAGAGCAATACTACACCTGCCGTTCTTTCTGTTGGGAGCAGCGGAAACATGGTTCAATACTTTGGATGTGGCAATTAAACATTACCTCACAGCGATCCATACTGCCTTCATCAACAGATTTAAACCACCATGCGTTTGATCGTTACGTAAAAACATCCGCGAAATAACGCGAAAATTTTCATGTACGTATTCAGCTGAGGTATTCCTCAAGCCGTTTGGTGACGAGGAATTGAGGGAAATCTCACTTGAGGCTACCTCAGTGACTTGAGTTGAGGTTAGAGGTTGAGGTTAATAATATTTTGGTGACGGCGGGGCCAGTAGAGCTAAAAACTTGGATACATCGAAAAACTTTATCGAAAACTTTAAAACTTCGAAAAACTTTATCGAAAACTTGGATGTTTTAAAACTTTGAAAAAGTTTATTGAAAACTTTGACACTTTAAAAAACTTTATCGAAAACTTTGACACTTTGAAAAACTTTTTCGAAGTTTTTGATACTTCGTAAAACTTAATCGAAAACTTGGATACTTCAAAAACTTTATCGAAAACTTTGACACTTTGAAAAACTTTGACGAAAACTTTGACACTTTGAAAAACTTTGGCGAAAACTTTGACACTTTGAAAAACTTTAGCGAAAAATTTGACACTTTGTAAAACTTTGACGAAAACTTCGACACTTTGAAAAACTTTAGCGAAAACTTTGACACTTTGAAAAACTTTGACACTTTGATTTACTATAGTTAACTATAATTTTTTGTTAGGGCACACCCGCACATTGTCCTCATTAAGATAATTTAATTGTAGAAAAAAATTCATTTATATTGAAAAAATGAGAAAATTAATAATACAACGAAAAGATATTTCTAATCACAGGCACATACAATGTCCCAGCGGTGTAATTGCTCCCTGGATATATGTTTCAATTATGTCAAGTACTCGATTAATAAGTAAAACAGAACCAGATAGATATATGTTTCACACAGACATGTCAAGCACATGCGCTTTACAATGAACAACGACACAATTAACACTGTTTGTCTGTTGTTGCATGTAGGGAACACGAACTGTTACTGCCTTCAAATCACCTCCATACAAACTGGCCAGCTGTATTTGTAGCGATGGTGATAGGGTGCCACTGAACAAACTATCAAAGAGATCGATTTGTCCCTCCACTTTTGAAGACGACACCTAGTGAAATTTTCCAGTGTCATGGATCCGTGCAGCTGATGAAGTTGATTTTGTGAATTTGAACTGATAGATCCATTTGTTTTGTTCTGCATCCCAGATGATGCTTGATCACATCATGACCAGATGGTGTCTTGACTACTTTTTTGCCTTTGTGTACCATTGGTATTGATCACAAGCCCAGTCTTGAAATGTTGGACATTCCAATAGGTATGTCTCTCCTCCCAGTGGTTTTATTGGTGGGACTCGAGATACATCATTGTTAGAAGCATAAAGCAGTGCAATGACAATGTCGCTATTGGTTAGAAAAGCTTCAGAGTGTATGGAATGGGACCCTTGCCTGTCAGTGGAATGTCAACTGGATCCATTGGAATTGGTTTAGGAAGTGGACAGTCACGGATAATGCTGAAATCAAACTGAAGAGTTAAAATGTATAAAATAAAGTGTTTAAATATATCTACGATCAAATTTTAATTTATTTTATTTCATTTTGATTTTTTTTATCATTCAGTTTTTTCATAAATATTTATAAATATACACATACAATGGTATTCCTAACATGAGAGCCATCTATCAAGACAATCTGTCTAAGAAAAGTATGCTATATTACATTTTTGCTTAAATTTGATGTATATTTCTATTTCATATAGCTGGACGCCGAGTTGGAGGGGACGTGACACTGGGGAAAGTTCTAAAGTTCTTCACTGGATCTGCAAAAATCCCTGTACTGGGATTTGCACTGAGACCTACGATCATCTTCAGTGAAGAACTATTACCATCTGCCAATACCTGTATTTGCAGGTTATATCTACCCATTGAGCCAACTAACTATGACCTGTTAGATTTGGCTTTTTTGAATGACTATCTTGGTTTTGAGTAATGTTTCAAAAGGAACACAAAAATTGCCACACATTAAAAGAATTTTTGTTTTGGTCAACAAAAGGTTACTACATTTAGTATATAATCCCTACAAGTATATTTATGTAGATCCATTTCTTTGAAAAGTTGTCATATTTGTCCTTGCAGGATAGGGGCGTATTAAGTTCTTAACACTAGTGCACACTCCTCTTGTAATTATAAATGACAAAAATGTGTTGAATTCATTGGCATCGGAAGCAAATTGAAAGTGGGGGGGCTAAGTGTAAGAAAAAAAATTTTGTACCTCCAAAAAATCCAAGCAAAAAAAAAGGAAAAAAAATTGTCTATTTCCCAAACACGAAAATCCTATTTCGTGGGGAGGGGG